>VICI01000510.1:0-36533 GCA_019593645.1 Akabosia matsudoensis | reverse complement strand
AACGGATAAATGCCTTTACTTCGATTTTCAGGTACCTGTAGGTGCCGTTTTTCGTTTTAAGTCGTAGTTTAGACAAACTTTGTCTGATTGACATGAACTTTTAGGTGTTTTGTTCAGGGCTTACGCTACTTCGGTATTCCGTTGTACCGGTTTATTATGGTGAAATATTGATTAGATTCCTAAACTAAAAGAAAACTTTTAAGAAGCAAAACTTTTTGGACTATACAGATAAAAGTTTCATTAGCTGTTGGTCGCAGTCCATTAATAATCTCAAGTGGCTGTAGATATCTGTTCTACTCAAGTAGCAAGCATGAAAAGAGTTTCTTGGTCTATCACCAAATCCTTCTGGTAAAACACTCAGCAAAGCCGCTTGCTGACAGTTCTTGCAACCGACCGCAACATAGGCATTAACTTTAATGGTGGCAATAGAGAATAAATTAAAAATTGTTTTTCTTTCAGACCATTCAGAAGTAGAGAAACACATAATAAAAATGATTACACTAAACAGTTACGCGTTTTTATTGATGATGCGTGCGGATAATAATGTATACAAACACATTCAGCTGGGACCAATTTAAATATATATGCACGCATATATACGTGTCATCAACCTACAAGATTCATTTTCAGCTTCTTTTTCTCGCTAACAGCATGAGCCTTCGGCAATTCAACCACTTTTATACATCTTAACAGAAATGCTTCCCTTTCATTTGTAACAATAGCAGTTGCATAGTATTGTCGATATTATTTTGTTGGTGGTGGTCCTGTTTGATTATTATGTTAATTTTGAGTCCTTTGTTGTATGATTGCGTGGGAGTAGCTACTAAAAACGTACAAATGGCACCCGTATCACATGCCTAGATGGAAATTATGGATAGATTAGCAAAAGGGATTCGAATTTCATTTCGAGCTCATTATGGTACAAATCTAAATGTATCTGGATATTCCGTAGTAATAAATAATGCTTGCACATTAAACCCGTATGTAACAGTGAACATTTCTAAAACTGAATAAACAAAGCGAATTAAATACTTCAAAACAGACGCGTGTGAGCGCTCTATCATCAATCACTGTTACATTTTGTTGTTTTATGCTCTTAATTTTGCTTGAATCAAGCCCTTCTACATGCATTGCAAATTTTGTGCTGGCATCCAAACTATCCTGGGAAAAGGGCGAACTTTTCTTCGCAAACAACCTTTTTCTATATAGCTATGTGTTTACAAAGTCAAAACTTTGACAGAACAGATGCTACTGATTACGCTTTCTTGTAAAATCCGTGACGAATGTAAACAGAGTCATGTTTGCTGAAAACACAACTGTCAACTTAGCGGAGAAACTTCAATTGTGCAAAATAAAGGCAGTTGGATTATTGCTCAGGGTAAATTTTGATATAGGTACGTAACAAAAACGGTCTGAACAGGACAGTGCATGCAACTGCAAATTCAGGCAATAAACAAGACGAACCGGACACTAAATTGGCATGTCATTCTATATAAGGTAACAACTACTCCACCTGCATAATACGCTGCTTTGCTGGATCCTTTTGTTTATCTACAAACGTCTGCAAATAAAAGCTCTTTTTGTGAATGAAAAGTTTTATTGTTATTGCTCTTTAAAGAGCAAAGAAGAAGAGCTACTTTGCAGCAGTTTATTTACAAATGATCCCCTGGAGCTATTCGTTCCTTTAAAAAAAAATCTGTAATGTAAGATATGCCATGTATAGGTAGCCGCACGTACTTCCGTCCTAAGATGTCTAGAGTTCAACGGAAAACGAGAAAAGGTCATCAAAACGAAACGACAGAACGTTTATAATATAACAGCACAATATTTCGACAAGGCTAACTATAAGCAACATTCTTTTTCTCTATCATTTATCAAATCAAATGCGATGCAGTTTTGCTAAGATTTTTCATGTCCTTCTGTCAGCCTCTTTTATACGTTTGAATGACCAAATACATGTTTCGTTTCTCGTGGGAGGAATGAACGTGCTTCTTGGTTGTAAATAATAATCTTTGAAAGATGAGACTGCACTGAAGTTTATATTTCGAAGGATAAGAATTGGTATGTGAGCATAACTACACTACCATATGTTTTCACCTCAACGTCTGAACAAATGAAGAAGAAATGCAGTGAAACCAGCGTAAACTTTGGGTCTTCCTAAAAAAATATTCAGTTTGTTAGCCCAACACGCAAACAAGCTGACCCAAAACAGAACGACCATTCGGACTGGGTATTGCTAACATAACTCATTCTAAATCTCGTGATAACTCAAACAATGAATTGGTTGCGTTTTGAGGATGTGTGCTTTGTAGGTTATTTGATCATGGACATTTTTTAAGAAAAAGATGCTTACTGCACAAATCCCTTTTTATGGGACATACGATGCTAACAAGCTCCCATATTTTTTCATAACAAGTAAGTGTTTGAAATAAATGAAAATGAAACTCCACATGCGTATTTCATTTCAGTGCACAGATCTAGTCTCGGGGTAGTGCAGCTCATGATAAAAATAGCCGTTTCATACAAAGGGAAAGTACAAATTTCCATGATAATAAAAATCATGGTGTTGCCACCAGGTTCGCTAAATCTTGTACACCACACACCATATCGAAAAAAATTGCGCTATGGGCTTAGCACAATGTTTCGGAGTTCCAAAGGGATTTAATGTGAACCAGTTTATGGAACTGCAGATAGGCATGTAGACCAATGCATTATGCAATTAAAATTTCTCATCGTTTCAAATGAAAGAGATTTTATACAATTTTCTATTCGCAGGTATTTACCCTGTATATTGCAAATGTGGGAATGTTATATGGGATTATTTTTAGCAGCTTAACCTTTAAAAAGACTAAAACGTGTATCACAAAGGAGGAAAGCAATTTCTGAACCGGTTAATTGATCAAAAGGTCCAAAGTGTGCATTATGTGTTCAGCACAGCATTAAGCTTCACAAGCTGTGAGTTCACAGGGCCAATCAAACAACGCATCAGCTCATTAGCTGAGTTTCAGGCTCGTTTTGATATTGTTTTGTTTCTTTCCCTTTCGAAATAAAACGTCCTAATGAATAATAGGTATCAAATTAGGCTCGAGGACCATTAGAGGAGGAACATGAAAGCATTTACGACTGCTCGTTTATAAAATGTAGAAACGTGCATTATAGGAGCGGACAATTTCCTTCTATCTTCAACTGTTAGCTTGCAAGATAACTTCACACTTTCCGCTAAACAAGGGGGAATATGCTTTAATTTATTCTTCAAAAGCTGAAGATTTCACACAGCAATATCAAAGTAGTCATGCATGACTACGATCCACTCAAAAAAGCTCAGAAGACTGAACTTTTGAGATTAAGAGGTGAGATTATAATCTTGGTAGTATTAAATCTCAGAATGAGACAGTTGAAAATGAAATCCTCATTTTGCCCTTGGGTTTCATGACAGCATAGCATTTACCTTTAATTTATCAACTACTTTTAAGATTCAAATGGATCTCATTTTGTCTCGTTGCTCTCTATTTCCCGCTACTGTTGAGGGGATTTGGTATCGTAACTTTCTTTCTTGTGCCAAATCTATGTTAAATTCTATTCGTCAAACTAACGAGCATTCAAGTTGATATGTTTCATAATAGATCAAACAGATTTTTCATGTGAATTTCACAAAAATGTGACAAAGACACCAACACATGTGCCGCTAGATTCAAGGTGCATCCGATTTCAAAACAAGTTCCATGAAATGAATTAACAAAATTATATAAAACATTCACAAATATGAATGTCATACACGGATTCCGTAGCATTTTATTGCTTCCTTAGTGGAGAGAAACATAGACCAAATGTCAAGTAGTATACTCATGACTGCCCATTTAATTAAAAACTTCGATTACTCCTTCCTCACGACACCAAAATAGTAAAACAACTTCTAAACAACAAATCAAACTGACAGTGCACAGTATTCAATTAGCATACGTCGTGTAAAAAGCTTCTTCGAATTGTAAGTGATGAAACTCGAGTTTATTGTGATTGGACCTATTGACAGGTCGAACTTAAGAGGGATTGTATCTTAGTATGCTAGATCTGTGCTCACTGCAAACAAGACACAAACACAACCTTTTCATTCATTTAATTAACAGTTTTGAACTGTCAATTTTTGCGGCAAACAACCCACATTTACCTATTGAAACAAACTAGAATAGTTGAACAAAAGATTCTTTTTGTTGTGTATAGCCGTATACGCGACACGTCTAATCAGAGATACAAACCGATGCGAACTGACTGAGTGCTTCTGTTGGAAGAGAGAAGTATCTGATACTATCCTCCATTTCGTTTTGGAAAAGATTTTTCCTTGAAGTCCGCTAGCCTCCGTAATCTTTGAGGATTCTTTTCTTCTATGGATTTTGAGGGTGATGACCATTAAAAAATTCTTGATGATTACTTGAATGGAAACTGTTCACGACGTAGCATGCTTTGTGATTTATGAAAACCTAGTATATACACACCTACATTGTATTGGCTTATTTATGAATGAACTTACTATGAACTCGATGTAAATACATATTTGCTTTACTTGAGAACGTAACATAAGTAAGCTATGAAGTTCAACGATAATATACTTCCTTTGCTTTGTTTGCACACTGTGTTTCAGGCTTACTCCGAGAAAATGGAAGTGGAAACATATTGTTTGACGAAGTTTACCTATATAGCGTACAATTATCAAACATATTTCATCCAAAATCCAGGCATATAAACATTCATGAACACAAAATGTGAAAGAATGTACTTCGTTAGGAGTATGTTTCGTGTTGACATGAGTTCAGACATTTAGGTATATCAAGTATTTCTAGTTCTATGAAGCTGGTTTCCTTTTACATATTATTTAAGTCTCCCACCCATTATTAAAATTTTATCAACTCATGTGAAATGAAAGTGAAACGCATAACTGAATGTTAACCAGAAGTATAAATCTTAATAAAACTTAGCTTGTCAACGCACTGAAATAAGGTTTTGCATAAGTACCATCTTCATGCGCGAGAGAAACACGTTTTTTAGGCAATCAAACCATTATGATAAGGAAATCTAACTTCAACTCCTGCGGGACGCATCAATTCGTTACAGAATATTTTATGAAAAGTTTTTTTTTTCGAAAGAACTTCATCGTCCCCCAAACAATTTCTCCATCCGTTTTCACAACTTTTGACTTTCGGATTTATACATTCTTTTCAGGTCGTTCCAACAACAGTTCTTCCATGTCAATTTTTCAAAAATTCGACAGATAAGAGGAAAAACTATAAAAGTGTGCGTACATAAAGTTATTGCAGAAAATTGCTGGAATGAGGAAGTCGAAATCATTGCTTGCTGCCTTTCTTCCTCTGAGACGTATTACACAAATAAACGACATCTTCGCAAAAAATCTCAACATTCACTTTCGAACTTCAAAGTGTGTGATTGCAAACAAATCTGCATATCTCAATAGTGGAACTACTTTGTGGTTACTACTATCATCGGTTATGTATTTCCTATAGCCCATAAATCTCTTGGGTTTCAGGAAGACACGACACGGGCACTGACAGAATCACAACTGCAAAAACGTTCAACTCAGAAGAATTTAAGATCCGTTTAATTTCGCGAAATATACAGCTATGCTGACACAAAATTCTTATTGGGTTGGGATACACAAAAATGTATGTTACTATACTACATGAACGGTGATAGTACCATGCATCAACTCAAGTAGGAAGTGAAGCAAGACATATTCGCAATCAGGACTGTGATCTGTTTTTATTGACTTTTCGGTCTAGAAATAGAACTGCTTCACATGGGATTTGGAATATGGAATAACAATTGTGTATATCACATTTAGTAAAGCCCATGTCAATACGCGAGAGAAATTCGTAAGTGAAATATGTATGTGGACAACAGCATCGCGCATTTAAGATTTTTTTCTCTGGAAATGTCAACAATGGACGGATATGGATCACTTTTGACTGAGAAAATCTTAGTTACTTTGCTTAAAATATACCTATCATCTATCAATAGGTGTTGATCGCCTGCTTGCTTTCGTAACAATAATCAAAGGAATACTTTGCTACATTCAGATACGGAAAACAGAAATAGTAAGCACCGAAATCAAAGAATATCGGTGCTATTTTCATGAATATTTGAAAAATATGCAAATGTTTCCGCTGGACAATGCTGTGGGATCTCTTGAAAAGTCTTCAGAAACGTGCCATTATTGTGTGATTGCGTCAGTCTATAGCATTGCTTTCACGGTCTGCAATTTCATGAGGGTATGTAGCTTTCCATGAATATCAAAGCTCTATAAGCTGATTCGATAAGTGAAAGTATTAACTATTGGAAAACACTCGTTATTTTTCACTTGGTCTTGAATATATGGGTTGTTTGTGGCAGTTACGATTAGTTTTGAGTCATGAGGTAACGGGAACGTCGACCTACACACTATCAATAATGCAAGCAACCACATTGTGTGTAAACATTACCCGCTTGAAAAAGCTTTGTATGCGCATAATAAAGAAGCATTGAGCGATATCTCATGTCATGCGTTGCAATATGACACAAAAAATACCGTCGAATACGGTGACCAAAACAGTTAAAGCTATAGAAAAGACTTTTTTTAGCCATTTCCACATGAATGAGTTGCTGCAATTTTTCTGAAAAGCAATTAAAAAATCCACACTTTTTCTGTTCTTGTTAACATTTTAGCCTGGAATGAATTATGGATGCTTCAGATAGTCCGTTTACTTCGTGGGTCCAATAATAACATGCATTGCATGCTTTTACAAATTAATTACGTTATTCTAAAGGCTACTTTTGCGTCACATACCACACTAGCATCGAGTATAAATCGAAACTCACCAAATTTGTACCAATGAGAAATCATTAAGCTACTTATTCCAAACGTCTAAGTTTTATCACTGTAATAATTAGTTGCAAATACTTTAATCACTAGCAGAGCACTCTGTCACAAGTCACAAGTAAGCTTTGAGAAAATAGTGGACTTCTGGAAGACTTGCATAGTAGCTGATGACAGGTCAAATGAATATGGCTGTTGTATACAACAGAAAGTTCGTATGTATATTAGTAATTTCAAATTTCTTATAACGCGTATATATTTTCAGCGACAATTCAGCGAAAAAAATTGGCACTGGGTACAAAGGAATCTGAAAATGTGCCCAGAAGCTTCACAAAGATTTTCCACAAAACTAAAGGAAAGCAGTCAGACAGCAGAGAAGAAAAAAACATCACACAACCTAAACCAAACTCCAGCACCACTTTCACTACCACCCAGAGAATAGTTAAACTTCACTTGCATTTCGTCGTTATAAGGAACTTTTTCCGAGTTTTTCGTGCTACAAGCTTTCAATTGTGCAAGCGGTAATAACAAGCCAGAACTAGTAGCTCTGCACCACTTTTCCCTTGCCGGAGTGAAAGCAAGTGGTGAAATGAAACATTGAACGTGGTTTTTCGACGACTTTATACCCAAACCACCTTACTCACCGCCGAAGCAACTGACTCTTCTTTCATTACGATAAATTGTATTTTTGAGCATGCATGAATTTACCATAAGAAAGAGATACATACGGGGAAAGTGTCTAAACGGCTGGTTCAAAAATTCTCATATATTTTCCTCTGTCGATTATGGCATACATCCATCCATGAGAAATACGCTGTCAGAGGACTCGAGGATTTCTCCTCAGGATTTTTTTTCGTCGACATTCAAGATTCCATGCAATTCGCAGTTGATAGTATGGCATTCGTGAAATCAAATTATTCGCTGCCAAAAACGTAGTTATGTACATGCATAACTTTTAGGAAGAGGTTAAAAATGTTGCTTTTCAGGATGCCTTTAAGAGTAAACAACCGTCGTGCTTCAAAATATAATGTGTCTCTGTCTCCCTGTGTATCTTTTAATAAACAACGTTTGTTAACTAATAAATAGGCATAGTTTGTTCAAGTCAAGTGGTGATGAAATATAGTTTCATGCAGATGGTTTCAACGTTACGGTAAGCGACAAAAAAAAAACGAAATTTTTAGGCCTTGTTCATGGGTTCTACTCTTGATGTTCTCTGGGTACTCACTGTGTATGTGATGATGCTTTCATTTAGGAACCTCAGCTATAAAAATCTGCGCCTGTCATTTTATACTCCATTTCTTTGTGAAAGGTTAATAGTTTGTCTTGCAAAATCTGCTGTTCTGAAGGCTAGTGGGACGGAAAGGCTGTAAGTGGGCGAAGTCCCTCTGTTCAACAAAAATTCTAAACTGCCAGTCGCCTGTGGATTGTATCTATTCCGGTAAAAAACTTCTAATGTCTCAAGGAAAATTGGACTTACAACTACATATTATAAATGGATGTCCAGCAAAGTCTTGCATTTTAACCATTATAAAAAGCCACTTGTCACGAAATGGCTAGGAGTTCTTTTTCACTTAAAATACCTCGAGCATTTCCTTTGGTTTAAAAAAGAGCCAACTTTCTTTCTTCTCGAGACAGTTTATATTTGCATACTAATGTATTTGATTATACATTATAAATTGCACATACGTATACTACTACATAGTCTTGGAGTTTCATCGAGACTGTTTACATTATAGTCGGCCTCCTATTTTAGCCTGATCCAAAGTCTAGCCACATTTCGGAATCTCTTACCCTAGTTGACAATTAGCATCGTGATTCCATTATAGGCAGCCTCTGATGATGCTAATTGTATTGTAGCCCGGGCTATAATAGGACTACATACATACAGCATAAATTGTCCTTTAAACAGGAGAGAAAGGTATTGGATACTATTGGGATATTATACACGATATAACAGCTTCATTTTTTGCCTTCCAGCACACTCTTTCCCATACTTGTAACGCTCTTTATGGAGTATATATCCAACTAAACCGTTTTGAACCACGTCGAAAAAGACTCAAAAGCGGTTGCATGGTCATGTAATATTAAAAGATCTTGCCAAACTATCATAATATTGTCACTTTGTATTTGCCCTTTACTGAAATAACGTGCATGAATCGCAATGTATTAATTCGCCACATAAAATTGAATGAATTTGAAAGTATTGTTGCAGCCTTTCGAGCGAATAAAAGATTACCTCCTTGGAAAAAATTCTATTACAGATGTCTATAAATATACCTAAGCGTCATTAATTTGGGATAGCTATTATATTTGTTCAGATGGGAATCCTTGCGATTTGGCCAAATTCCATTTAAAGAATTTGCCAAAGTATGTGCAAGGTTCAGCTGAAATACAGGGACCATAAGGTGCAGAAAATAAAAATATTCAAAATTCTTTTACCCCAGCGTTTGTGTTGCTGCCATGCTTTTTATCTTCACAAGAAATGATATATGCAATGAACATGTAAGTGGAGGGTAAGTCTAAGTCTTTTTTCTCTAAACATCCACGTTGAGGATGCGGTTTAGCTTGGTAATACTGTAAAAGAAACAAACTTTTTGCTGTATTTGCATTTCAATGGGCATCTTACAACTGTCAGAATTATTTTGTTTTTAGTTTTATATGTTACTTTTGTAGTAGTATTCTCAAGTGTGTCCTGTAGTTGAAAAAATATGAGCCAAGAAACATATTTACATACATATATGAAACACACATTTTTAGATGCTACATACATATTATATCGTAAAAACTTTGGACAAATGCAGAAGCGCCCAATGTCTTTATCGCAAAATATATGGCATGCAGCACATGGTCTGTGACTAAACTTTGTTTTTAGCATTTAGGGAGAGGAGACAGAACAATTCTACGTTACGTATTATTGATCTTCTGTACTTTAAACGTCTACGCAGCAAGCATTTCTACATTATACAAAGAAATTTGAATTGTGTATTACATAGCCGGTGAGTCCCTCTCTATGGTCGTCGACTCCACTTGGGTACTCCCTCATACGCACAATAGTAATCGATAAAACTGCACGTTACCGGCTTTTATACCAGAATCGAATTTCTGATGTTATGATGACATCAATACTCTGTAGTTAATGACAGAGACTACTTTGATGAGAGTTAGCATGTAATGATTCAATTTATGGGTTCACCTTTACTTATGGTAGTTTTAATTTCCTCCAAAATCTTGAGTTTCGTTTCGTTTGGAATTATTTCAGCTTCGCGAAAAAGGTGTTATTTATTTAGGCTGGGCATACGGAGGCCCAAAAACCGGAAATTGTGCAATACATTACAGGAGGGATCGTCAATCATGAAAGTAACATTTAGGTGTATAAATTGAACACGGGATATTTTGCGTGGAAATGTATATGGCTTCCGGGAAAATTATCCAATTTCTACAGCCTACGCGGGAGTTCCTCTATTCACAAGATAGAAGTTGGTCACGAGTCACGAAACTATTTTGGAAATGGGATATTACATTACGACACAAGTTTGATGCATGAGTTCATTCGAAAAGAAGTATTTTTACCTTTGAATAGGAACACAGTAAGCACATAAGTACTTACGAACAAACAACTTCCGGCTCCCTTTACAGAAGTAGGAAAGAAGATGGATTCTTTGTTCATTATATTTGGCTTTCTGGAGGATGTAAAGATAATGAATTCAGGGAGCAAAATAGTTTCATCGACGGGACATATTACATAACATACAGTTTGTTGATAAAACCCGAATGTCAAATATTTTTGCCAGAATTTAGGAATGCCGGAGACGTTTTCTAGAATTCCTCTCAGAAACAACTTTTAGAGGAGCTAATTAAATTAAATTAACATATCTACCTATGCATGACGTTGCATATATATTGTCCTAGTCCTGATGATGTCTTTTCTAGCTGAAGTATTAGAAATTTTCCCATACCTCTTAAGACTTCCACCTTCGCCTTGGCTTTTCTTACCGATTGATGACGATCGTTCCCAATCAAACTTTCAAGGCTTCTGATTTTTACAAATGATTCAATACGAAAAAATAACAACGCGAAAATGAAAGCCTCTATATTACAGAAGAGACTAACTGAATAGTAATATTTTATGTCAAAAATAGTTCCGACTTCAGAGGAGTCCCATTTTTAGGAAATAAAGAAAGCAGAGGTAAAGTAAGCGCAGGAAATGTTTCCTTTTTATTTGATTAATGAGAGCAATTTTTTTCAAGTCTAACCTTTCCTCATTACTGCTCCCTCGGGAGTCCTAGTCTGTTGATTATGCTTCAAGTTATTGTTTGTATTTGCGCTCTTATTGGTTAGATGAAGACCACGATCCGAATCCCCGTTACTCGCACCACCACCGTTAGCACGTGTGTTACTCCTATTTTCCTGGTGGTTGCGAATTTGTACTAAACCAGACGTCGAATTCAATTCCGATAGTTCCGATAAGTTTGACGCGTCAATGCAGCCAGGTAGTGTACAAGGTCGAGCTTTTCTCAATCGGCTGGTACTTCGAAGTACACTTTTCTGAATGCTCTGGTAAATCGACTTGAGACCTTGTTTTTTATCGTCAATGCCAGCTAACTCTGAGTCCGAAAAAGGACTTTCACTCCTTCTGAATCCTTTTAGGCTTCGCTCTGGAGTAGGGTTTCCCTTGAATAGGAGCTCAGAGTAGATAGTTGTTGTTGTATCTGGAGTGGATGGTGTAACGTCTCGCTTGGTACTGGGATACGATGCAATAATAAACGTTTCTTCGGACGGGGACCGTTTCTTTCTCTTTTGAACACTTTCTTCCTCTAATACTTCCAAAGCAGTTAACTTTTCCGGAGAAGTCAAACGAACCCTTTGAATATTTCTTGTCCTACTGGATTCACGATGGAACCGTTCCTCTGACTCTTTCTTGACACTCTCTTCACCTCCTACTTTTGATTTCAGGCCAACGCCAACTTGAGGATCAGCTTGTCCCTCGATTGGGACCAAAAGTCGTTTAGGCATATAGAATGATCCTTTCTATCAACTGTCGGAAACGAGATTGTTTTTCCGTGAAGCTAAATGAAGTTATGGGTTGATGTGGGTACTTCTCAACCGCTCTTTAATTTGTAGACGATCACTTAGGTTCTTTCTCTTGGGAAAATCCGGGTGTCTTTGACACAAGATGGGTTTGATACAAGAATCTCCATATGCACACACTTCAGCATAAGTTTTCTGATCACGTTTTTACTATTTACAAGGATCCGTTTTAACTGTTCATTTTTTCACATGCCTTTTACACTATAAATTCTTAGATCTTTAGTAGATCCTTAGAAAAAAAGGAATAAATGGAATTGTCTAGTTGAAAATGGCCTTTCGTTCGTTTAACAAAACACTTACTCAACTTCAGATAACTTTTTAAAGCCTACTAACATTTTCCGAAGAAAGCAAGCAGGCGGAAAAGACAGCGTTGAAAAAATGAGAGCATTTCTTTTTCCAGTGAAAGTAAATGTATTGTACTTAGAACTAAACTGGTAAGTCGGACAAGGTCTACCCAAATCAGAGGTTATTTTCTTCTAACTAAACCACACAAAGGAAACAAAAAAGAAGTTGTTTCTGGAAAGTGATTCCTAAAGAGAATAATTCGGATTCTAGATTCTATTGACTTTCATGTTGCATTTAACTATATTACCGCGATAAAAGGTTTTGTTGCACATGAACTCAGGCTGCTCCCACGTTTGACTTTGACAACATGTTACAAGCAGACAACAGTCCTTCATCTGCAAAAGTTGGTGGCACATCTGCACATCTAAAACAACTATGTTATCTGCAATCTTATTATTACAAAGGGCAGTCTCTTTCACTCTTTAAAAAGAAACTTTCAACAAGAAAATGACTTTAACAGTTGGCCTTCCAGATGTAGGTCCACGTTGGAGAAAGCGTACGTGAGAGAAATAATTCCGAAGGTTTTCTTGTTTTCACATGGTCATGGTTGTTTGTTGTGTCTTTCTGCTATTGTTTAGAATCATTAAAGAAGGACGTTTGCCGACATTGCAAAGAATAAAATGCCCAACTCAAGACAAAATACTTGGCTTCATATAAGAAATGCCTCGCGAAACCACAAAGGTTTCACTAATAGTAATAAACTGAGCGAGTAATGTTGATTTGCAAACAAGTAGAACAATCTTTACACACTCTATAAGGTCTTTCTTCAGCACACGAATGTTCTATTTTGAACAATTTATCCGACATTTGAGATATGCACAAATTCACTTTCAGAGTCGATTTCAAACACAAATTTTATGTAACATATTATTTTGCTGGATTTATCACCGTTTTCCCCTTAGTTTTTTCAGCACCGGAAAAAAGCACGTATAAGTGATGAGTCAGTAACTCCGTGTAATGAAAGCAGTCTATACATTTGGTAGCGCGACGCAACCGGAGAATTACCTATGCAACCTGTCCGACTGCCAGCCAAATATAGTGTGACATAAGTTTCAGAAGGGTTGAATTGTTTACGTAAAATATCAAAGGATTGGGGTTTACTCCAGACAATGATTGTACAGGTGTGGGGGTGCGAAAACGAGCTTTATCCCTGTTACTGACGCTATGTTTGTAAGTTGCAGAAGGTTCAAAAATTACTTATGTATTTGACGATTTTTGTATTGCTGGGATTGCAAACGCGACGAACGTTGTTTCTTTCTAATAACCAAAGAGAATAATTCACATTAAAAAACGAATATACGACCAAAACTAAACCACTTGATACAATACGAAAGCATGACATGGCTTAATTTTCCATCTAGACGTATAGTACAATACGAAAACCTCACACTCCCTACTCCGGACGTAGAACACGCATTTAAAATACTTTGTTCAATGAAACACGCGTATATTTTTAAAATGTTTTTGTAGTAGGGGAAGACGTAGAGAAACGCTAAACTTGAGTTTCTTTTTTTTCGGCACGCACGGGATTTTAACAATGTATAACAACAAAAACTACTCATACTCACTATTATCAATGCATCTACGAAGAATTGCATGAGAATACGTCAAACTATTTTGAAACTACTCGAGTCAGTAATCATTTCATGCATCATGAGAGGATGGGGACTATATGAAATATGGTCAGCGTTTTGTAAAATGAGTATCTAGACTGCTTGTTAACTCGGGCTACGTACGAACATACTCTACCAAATAACTGACATTTTGGCTGTTATAGCCCTTTAAAGATACAAACGTCCACCCTTATTTGGCTATAATGTGCACTTAAACCTAATAACGCATATAGAATAAAAATGAAAATTAGTTGAGCAGCGATGACTTGCACTCAACTCGTCTAGGTTAACATGTTCGGGCAGGATCATTCAGTTTTACACAGTACTCATCATGTATCATGTCACTTCCCATCTTGTTTTCCAAATTCAACCAGTTTAATTACTGAATCTGTGCCTCTTCAACTGGCTTAATGGTAACAGTCTCTACTATGGTACCTATGTTCAAGTTAGGAATGGAATTAACTCTAAGGGTCTTAGTCTGCATCATTAAGCAGGGTTGTACGTTTCCGAAAGAGATAACCGTATGCTTTAGAGATAGGCGAAAAGATAATGAATTTCATTGAAATGTCATCCATTCATTCCCTCTCAGTGATATAAACGTACGGGCGCAGTGTTAATTGCTATTATCGACCACTCACACAGGATACCTATGGCCAATTCTTCTCTTTTATCAGCAAGCGGATTCCGGTGAAAAATATGTCCAAGTGCAAATTAAGGCAAACAAAAGAATTGCTTTTGATTAAGCACTGGAAATGAAAGTGTCAGAAAAAAATCAGAGCAAAGTAAATCGAGGCCGACCCATTCATTTAGCTCCGGATTTCTGCTCTGTTTATAAATACAGTCTCATTAATCTTTCGAAAATTCGGAAGGACACAGAGAAAAAGTAATTTATGCAAAAAAATTCATGCAAGAGAAATGAGCGTTCCGATATAATTCTCGAGACAAGGCGCAATTTCCGTTTGGGAGGAGAGCTGCGCTTCATAAATTTTGCAGAAAAGGTGGAATCGCCAAATTCCTGGACTAATCAATTCGTGTCAGTTGCAATTAATTTTACATGTTTGATAGAGATTTGGATCGAAGCTCAGAGTCAAGCTAATAAAGTAATTGAAAACTTGTTTGCTTTTATAATACTAGTTGACGATTAGAGCAAAACTTGTAGGTCCTTGGATAAGATTTGACACGGATTGAATTGTTGATTTGAGTCGGGCAAGTGGAACTGCTGTAAATTAATTAGCTGTAGATGTACAATTTGGACATTCGCTCGTGCATTGCCAACTCTTATACACTTGCCCTGTGAAGCGAACAAAAAAACGTCAAATAGAGAGTACTTCCTTGCCATATTTTTTTAGCTTTTACTCTTTGCGAAGCATGAATTGTTGTCGAGCTCTGAAAACTCCATTCTGATATCCATCAAGTACTACATGCAGTTAATTAACTGTTCATGTGTAAATCGAATTGATTAGCAGTTAATGGAATGTTATCATCGCTAATTAACAAATTGCTGATGCAGTCAACCTCGACGCGATTGCCCATTGTAGAACCGGCAAGACGGCATAGAGCAGTGCAAACTTATAAAACGCTGTTGCAGGAAAAGCAACGTAAGTTTTATGAGTACTATTGTATTCTAAGTTGATAAAAAAGAAGCATTCATTTGGAGAGATGCATTGGTCTTGATGGACCACGTAATAAAGGGGACCTTCATAGGGTAATCAAGCTTTGACTAAGATTAGTACGTCAACTACACATTACCTGCATACTACGTTAATAATATTATTCACAAGAGTATTTTTATGGATAGGTTCATGTGACAAGAGCGCACCACAGAAAAGTTGATGAATAATGGCTTCTGTCAACTTTCAATGGGATTAGAAAAATCAAAACTGCCTTGAAGTCAAGAACACTTTCATACCTTTTGAAAAAAGAAATTCATGCAAGTTCTAACAATAAAACAGCTTAATGTATAATGGCTTAGTAAGCGCTGTGCTGTTTTGTAGTGCGTTGCAATAAATGGCAAAAACTCAGGCAATGACTATGATGCATCACGTCAAAATCCTTTCGAACTTAATTTTTTACAGCTGCTATACATTGTGTTTAACAAATTTGCACTACAATGTGCATCCAATCATTTTAGCGATAGACTTTGAGACTGTGTAAATATGAAACATACTCCATATATGACAACAATATGGTAATAATTCATGTAAAACATGGTCAGCTTCATGGAATCGTTAACACAAATATTTTAATCATACTATTGATATTTTAAAAAGCAGTAAATCTAGTCCTTTCATTCGGCACTTCCAAATTAGTTGCTAACGTCATTAATAAAGGTAGATAAAAATCAAATCTATGCTATCTCCGCTCTGATGATCTTGCAGATAGGAAGCATTGACTGACTACATACGTGGTGGAAACTCAACGACTAGAAATATAAAGCAATTGCAGAAAGGACAAAATGTATTTATCGTTTCCACCTACGCTAGCGTAGGAAGTTGACGAGAAAGAGGAGATATATCCCACTGATGGAAGCATTTTTAATCTTTTACTGTTAATTATAGAAGCATAGGGTCTACATAAGTATACCAATGTGATTGTTTGAAATCTTCTTTCGAGACCCCATTTTTACACATTATTTGATTGCCCTTAGTGAGGAAGTTAATAAGCGACACTCGCAAATACGTAAAGGCAGCGGTGTAAATCGACATTTTTTCATCGATTTGCCTATTTACCCCACCCCATTTCATATCGGAGCATTCGCCAAATCAATAATATCGACAACAATTTTATGATCCAGTAACCAAATCAATTCTTATCCTTTAGCTCCAAAGCTTCACATATTCATAGATTAAAGGCAATTCGAACTCTACATGGTAGAATTTTCACCCCCTTATTCTATGGCTGTCAGGTAGCATCATTAGAAAATGACTCGACAATTTAGGCACTGTCAAACTACACTCACTCATAAAGTTATAGCGAAACGTGTTACTCTATAAGAGCGTTTCTTGAAAAAATACTGGCCGACAATACTTTTCAACAACTCGGATTGCACACACACCACCGATATAGTGGTTCTGCCGCATATCATCAAATGCTTTGAAAAACTCACAAATAAGGATGAAATTGAAATTTTGCTCAAATTTAATGTATCTGGGCGTGTACCAAGTCACATCTGATTTGGCAATTTGAATTCCTACGCTTTTTGTCTTATAGTTTGCTTGAAGCTTTCATGTCGAGGAGATCATCTAGATGGCTACGAAAACACAGTCATTCAGAAGAAATACACATACATACGTGAATACCTAGAAAATTGTTTGAGAAACATGTTTTAAGCTTAATTGTTCATCATACTCATCAACTATAACCCTCCTTTGAAGATCAGCTAACAAAATTATACCGGAAGGAACCATCCTATGATTGCATCGATGCATATGTGTGTACGTGCGTAGGACACAACTCGAAAAAATTATAGGATAAAATCTCAGAAGAAACACTGATATAATACATTTGCAACAAAAAGTCATGCAATTCAACATCAACAGTCTTAATCGGTTGAAAAATCAAAACCATTTCCGTAACGAAAACATATCCTACCAAACAAAAACTCAATTTAACGCAACAACCTGTACAGTATTCATTCCAATAAAGATGTTTTGGGTTTGCTTATTGATATGATACTTGCCCACATTGAAAGAGATGATACATACCAAAATTAAATTTAGCATGATTAACTAAGCATAAGCATCCTATAGAATAAATTTAAACTGCAAAATAATATACTGACTACAGTTTTTTATTTTAAAAAAATACATACAAGTAGCTCTAAAAATATTTTGCTTAGATAAAACGAGTTTATTTGTACGATGATGAGGAATTAAATACAGTATCAGCCATCAGCGTATTCAGTCCTAAAGACGTTGTAATCGCCTACTGCAATATTTAAATCGACATTTTTACTACATAATATTTGATTTAATCAAAGCAGATAAGAATATTATTACATAAAACGATACAAAAAGCAAATGTATAATACAGACAAGCTCGTACAATTAATTTTGTGTCAAGGGGTGTGTTAAGTAGATGATTATTTGGTTTTGATTTGATAAGATTTAGCCTCATATTTTGTTTATACTAATTGCTAAATAATTACTAAACTACTCTCGTTAGCAGCTCCACGAACAATATTTTTCATATCTACAATGCATAAATTTTTTATCTCCAAATTTTCATTACTATCGGTAGTTGCAGATTTACATAATGCTCTACTCTTTATTTTGATTTAAATCTTTTCGTGGATATGCCCTACATTTATTACTTCATACTTGATTCCATTTACTCCATGTGGAGAAAAGTTAAGACACAGATTATAGATTATTCTGTCAATAAAGAGTATCGATTTTTCGACGATTAGTACAGAGTTTCTGACTCCAGGATTTAGCTTGCTAATCAATTCGAGATCACGGCTTCAAATTACCCATTTGATAACAATCAAATTCAGATAATAGTTTTTTCGCGTTTTTATTACAATATGTATCGAAAGGTGATAAAATATGAGTTTCTAGAAAATCATTTTATACTTTCAACTTTGTGGTTACATATTTTAGATCTTACTTCATTAAAATAAGCGCACAAATGCACAATGACGTGTGATTTTAAGTTCTAAAACGTGAATCCAGAGTACAAGTTATAATGATTGAAACTTGTTGTGTGACTGTATTTGAAGATTATTACAATTTATGAATTGGAAGTGCAATTTAGTGAGCAAGGATATTCGAAGTTAAATACAATCTTAAACCTCGCATGGCAAACATTATAACGACCAGCAGCGTCGCGATTGCCTTTAATTTGTCTAGAAATTGTAATTATGCGGTGGGATTGTAAAATAAACACCATCAGCAAACACAATAACGAGGACTAAACGACATAATGATGAGAACACCTCTGCGGTATTTATTAATAACGAAAGCCTTTTACTTGTTATTTATGTAACTTTCATTCATGTTCCTAAAAGTCTAAGTAAGAACTGATTTGTTATGGTATGTAATATTCGATGAGCTGTTAGTTCCTATCTGTATGAAGCTCAAGAAAGTTTTTATGAATACTTATTATTCAAATAATACCCTCCTCACATGATTTTTGCGAAAACTTTTGCGAAGTTTGCTTGCGGGCACTAAAAAGTTTTAAACATTTTATTTTTACTGAGTTTTGCTCACAGTCAACTCAAGTACAATAAATTAGCATGAAACAAGCCACCAGACGTATGTGTGTTTGGGGCATTTCAAATGCTCGCGATTCGTTCGAAATTGTGCGCATGAAGGACATCGGTAGAGAGGTTAGTATTCCTTAATAGCCTGGTTTTCTAGTGTCCTTCCTTTACTAAATGTTCGGAATGTCAACAGGAATAACCTTGTCCTCAATTTTAAAGTGCCACACAGTCACAGGTTCTTTGTGCTAGCCAATTGGCACATCTTGGATTAAACCATCAAGGCTTTTCTCATCTTTCAGGCTAAATTGTCGTCCCTCGGTGTTTTTGACAATAGGTCAGAAAAAAGGCATACCATTACTGGAAAAAAGTCAAAGTGGTATTTGCAGTAAATTTTTCGAAGCCAGAATTCGAGATATCTGTCTTGAATCGAAGTTACAGGGAAAGACGGAGCACAGTTTGCGGATTAAACTATACTAACTTCAGCTAAATCAGTGCATGTAAATCGTTGTTATACTGGCCTTATCAATTACTAACTTCGATTAGATTACTGGTCATAGATTAACTAATAAATAAGTTATATTGGACAGTCCTGTGAAATTCTAGATCGCAGAGAGACAAATCTTTCGTTGAAGAATCCACTAATCCCCAGCTAATAATGAAGACAACTTTCATTTTGTAGCAGATTACACTGATGAGGCCTACCTGGTAAGAAAAATTTATATGACCATATATTCTGAAAGATAATTCACTAAGTTAAGCTTATCGATGAAAAATTTCATTGGATAAGATGAAAAGTTTGCAACTCAAAAAGGATCAAAAAGTTTCATGTACATATTAATTCAAGTAATTAGCGCCATAAACTTGCCTCTTGAGTAATTAATCATGAAATATTATGGCAAGATAAAGTAAGATTCTTAAGTGACAAACATACCTTTGCGTGTGCTGAAATGAGACTTAGCACTCATCTAGCAACATACGAGACTTCACGTCCCAGTGAACAAGACACGGGATGATGATGATAAGCAAGTGCATTTTGACATTTTACAGTCGAGTCGAAAACAAACGATTGCGAAATACAATTTACAACGTTTAGGATTTCATATGAAATCCGGCTTGTTTCCTTAAATTAAACGCATGTCTTGTGAAATCAAACATGCACCATAAAGCAAACTCGAAGTTGCATTGTTTCCGTCCGCCTTTAATTTTCCCTAACTTGCCTACACTCCCACAAACAGTATCTTTCACACCTTGATTACGCTGAGCACACCGTCAGCTCGTAAAAAGCTTAAATAAGGGATCACGATGATGAATATGACGAGCCCACTACACTTTCTTAACTGCATCCTCCTTTTAGGCTTGCCAAGTTGAGGTAAACGTACTCTACTTTACCAAACGCATAAACATTTGATATTTTTGGCATGTTTATTAATTCGCACTGCGGAGCGTGCGCGAGCATCTAATCATCGTTACACAAAACACAACCTGTGCACTTTGTAAAGTACAGCTACCTGTGTTTGATGCTAATGAGTTTTGTCTTACGAATCAAAATAACTATGTAGTGCTGCATAAGTAGTAAAAAAACCCATTGTTGCATGTGATCTTTTTAATGGGAGTCAGATGTCATCACATTGTCGGAGGACCACAGTTTTCAGCTTTTTCTATAACCGTGATGATAACTATATATAACATAGAAATATAACTGGATAACGTAGCATACCATATGAGATGTACAAAGTACCAGAAACAAGGTATGGCACAGCACATTTCATTTGTGTTAATCTAATCTTTGCGTCAGGTTATCTACTCCAATCTGCATTTCTGGATAAAATTTTTAATTAAATATAGGAACGAGGTTTCAAGCATTTTGGAGCATGCAGATTTAACTCGAAAAAATTCCACAAAATAAGTTTTATACTCATCCAACTATTCCTGTGGATTTTAGATAAACCATTGCATATATAGCATACAGGACTTGGTACATTTTGTACTCATACCTGTCAGGATCACGATTCACGTATTGAAGTGTATTTGCGTCATGATCATAGCATTGTGCGCTTACGGCATAGATAAATTCTATGCTGCAGTTAGAGCCCCTTCTGTCATGAGTAGTTTAAAATAAAATAAGCCTGAAGTATGTATGCCTTATCGCCTCAGATAATATAAAGCATATCAACTGGACCCTAACATCCTCTTTTTTAAGAGTTTTGTGGCGAACGATTTTGTATGTGCAACAAGCATATAAATCCTTGGTGTTTCATTTTATACTAAAAAAAGAACCTCACTGGAGAATTGCACCAGGTGGAGAATTTTTTTTTTCACATTATATTGCCTGCTACATCAACCACGATTACTATCCTGGAAATAGTCACAGACGTACATAATAACCGTATCCCATCACCTGTCTACCAAAGTGTATACCTGCAAGCAAGCCTTTAGGGAGATCAACATCACCTTCAGTGTTTATGGCTTGCAATGTGGTCTATTGTTCCCTTTGTTTTTAAAGCCCCAGATGCCACAATATGAAACTCCATACACCATATGCCTTCCAGGCTAGCTGGTTCACAATCAAATCTTGAAATCCCTATTTTACAGTACCTTAGGCCATCGACATCGTCCACATGCATCTGTCGTAGTTTATCCTAAAAATGCATCGTCAGGAATGACTAGCTCCTTGCATCAGCTTCGCATTAAAACAGTCTTAAGATGAGCATTTATGTCAGCTAAGAAAATTGAGTGGACTAGATTCTTGACAATTTCATTCATAGCCCACCTACGTGAATTTGCGATGAAATACAAAGTAAAGCAGAAAAGAGTCTATAATTTGCTTGATCCTTAATTGAAACTTTTTAGATTACTTACCGCTTTCACGAAAGGAACCTCCTAATGAGCTGTTTGCAGATGTAGTGTCAGAGTTATGCTCAACATTATCCTTGGTTTCATCAACATTCGCTACAGACGCAACTACTGGTGATCCCGCAGTGTCTTTCATTTTCGCCGCATATAATGCAAGTTTAAACTTGATGATAGCTGAATAAAATCAATTGTCTCGCTGTCTCCGTTGAATTTTCCTTTGCGCGACTGTTAATTTAAAAAAAATATACACACGTCAAAATTTCCTCAAGTTTTGTGGACCTGATCATGTACCCAAAAATAGAATATTATTTATGAGACAAGTAAGATGAAATTGGTTTATCTATGCATGCAAAAAATTAAATTAGCAACACTTTCACTATGTCATTTTTGTTTACTCAAGGCTCCCTTTAAGAAGGAAAGACTTAATTTCGCTGTAATATTGCTCCGAGGTAAATTCGTTATTTAAATTTTACAACTGCATAGCAGGAAAAATGAAGTTGTAAACCATCCATTGTTGAAAAAAAATTTGAAATAGTTACGCTTTGGTAGGGAACTGCCTGATATATCATTGCATCTTGTCAAAATCTGGCAACCGACATAAGGCACAATTGGTTTTTGCATGAGTAACTTACACGAACAGAGAATACATATAGCAAGAAGAAAGAAGTGAGCTAGATCAGGGTTTCACTGCGAATAGCTTCATTCTTGGGCCAATTGAGCCACTTTTGTTTGAGGTTCTTTAGGAATTTAGTTCAACCGTATTGTATATTTAGCAAAAACGATGTCTTGAATAATAAATGCCAAAATAAACGACTAGCTTCAGAGATGTGAGTCGAATTTTTATAAGTTGGTTTTCGGGGTAGGAAAACCATTTTAAGTTAACTGCATCGACAAAAAGAAATTTCACCAATCTGAAAATGGTTACGGAAATTGTCAAAGATGAAGTTTTGAGGGGAATTGAACACTGAACACTCTTTTTATCCTTATTTTGATGATAAAAGAAAATCGTGAGAGTAACAAGACATGCATATTATTTTCATGTCCACAAAAGATGCAAGAGAGATACTTTGCAAAATAGCTGGATTGGAACCGATTTCATGAAAGATTCCGTTACTCTACTAGAAAAGAACGTGTTTAGCGTAAACAACTTCACACCTCTTCACAGGAAGATTAGAGGCTTGATTACAATTTTCAGCAAATTCTCCCAACATGCTTTTTCACGAAGGTCCTCAGGAATATAAAAATCTTCACCTTCTTCTATAATTATACCGCGATTATCATAGCAGTAATGTACGTCGATTAGATACGATTGACGATAAAGATTTTTTCTGCTTTGAAAGGATTCAATAAAAAGCGCGTTCTCATCCTAGAAAGGAGGAAGAAAGACAACAATACTTACCTAATAGAAGATACTATTCTTTCTTGGGAGAGCTCAATTTCGTTTCAAGATGAATATTGGTACGGCCAAGTCTAATGACGTTGGCGATGTATGATGTTGACCAAGATTTTATTTCGAAGTTTATAGGGCTACCAGAAATAATCCGTAGTCCAACTGCAGCTAAGTGTAATGTTTATTCCAATACATACAATGCACTATGACTTATTTACGTACGAGCTCACCAATAATCGCTTATAGGTAAACTTTATGAGCCGAGATTTAGTATGCTACGCTTAATTTCATGCAAAATACACAAGTTCACAAATCCACTAAACAAACAACATATAAAGGTTGTTCATAGAAAACGACAATGGCAATAAAAATACCATCCGCTTCCGTCTGATCCGATAAACACAGTACATTTGTTCACGGTTTAATTTTCAGCAGTTGCAATGTCAAAGCTAATAATGCTGGTGTTCAAAAAACTATTCAAATGTAAGAAGATAGTCACACGTTACGTTACCACGAAGCATGTACCAGAAGTATTTGGAAATGTATTCACCGTGATAGAGATACAGGTTTGTATGGTTAGCTCAAAAAATTAAGGTAGGTATGTGTAAAAATGACTTGTCTTTAAAAATATACTGTCCTTGACGTAATCAAATAAAAAACCACCGCACGCAAACTAAATATTTTCATTTAAAAATCCTTCATGGCCACTTCAAAACAAAAGGACAACTTTTTCACAAAAATACAATATCCAGATGTATAAGTAATGATCTAATGATCTCATGGATGGCGAATCCTAACTCCACGAAGTTACTTTGAAATTTATACCCACGGAATTCGATTTCAAGAGGTTTTCAAAACATAAACTTCATTTTTCATAGACTTGTAGACTTCACTTGTAAGAACAGAGCGCACAAGTTTCTGATTCACAAGCAAGCGAAACAACGGTGACTCCACTTGTTCCTTCTTTGAATGACAAGCGTACACTGTCTCTACGCATGCACACCTTGAACCAGTCGAGCTGAGAAAAAACCTGAGGAAGCAGTCAGTCATTGTATGAAGTATATATAAAAACTTGCACACACAACAGTCATTTTTATTAAATGCAGGTAAGTTTATATGATTCTTTCATGGTACATATATTCGTTGAATACCCCACACAACAGTATACTAATCACTCCCTCGCGTATCTTAGCCACATCAAAAATATGGCAATATTTAGTTGTTGGTTAGATGTGTG
Source organism: Akabosia matsudoensis (assembly GCA_019593645.1). Taxonomy (NCBI): domain Eukaryota; kingdom Metazoa; phylum Arthropoda; class Collembola; order Entomobryomorpha; family Paronellidae; genus Akabosia; species Akabosia matsudoensis. The sequence goes on along the minus strand of VICI01000510.1, from coordinate 11,942 downwards.
GTTGTTTACTTTTTTATGCTACGATGAGGACGACAACGTAACGTCTGTATATAAAAAATGATTGCATCTGAGCTACAAAGCAAAAAAAAATCATTTTTATGTCATACCGATAATACGCCTTTGTATGTTGTTTTCTGATTGTTATGCATTGTATTGGAAGGGAATGAGAAAAAATGAACGACTGAACGAGCCGAAAATCATTCCATGCAGTAAACTGTTTTGCAGAGTATCATGACACAAAAACTTTTGGCAGGATTTTTATAGAAGACTGTTCGAAAGTAAAAGGTAGGACGAAAATCCGATACCTAAATGGTTACGTTAAACTGTATTTATTCCTTCTTAAGACACATTTTTACCCTCGCAAAATGAGGGTTGTTTATTCATCGGCGGCTGCAAGCAGGAAAAAAACATTTTGTTTGTGTCTTTACTTTACCAAAGACAAAATCATTCAAAGGCTATTATGATAAAGACTTCAACGAAACCATACAATTTTGCATTAATTCCTCGTTAAGTTTCTCGTCTTCGTTGCAAATCATACATTTTTTTTCTTTTACAGAGTTGGCTCGTCAGTCTTCCAATGGTTGTACCTAATCCATTTTAATTCGACTTGAGCCTTCGTTTTTTCTTAATTCTTGTGGTGGCAAAGTCACCTTTCACAATTTTTACAGTCATGGGCTTGCGTGATTATCATTGCTGTCAGAGATTTTTTTTTGGCATACGTACTAAATAGTAAAGAAGCAGTAAAAAGTCTAGTTTTTTTACAATAAAACGTAGCCTATAATACGTGGAGGGAGAAAAAATTTATTGAGAAATCAGAATAAAATGGGATTTTGTGGAATTGAAACGTTTTCCACTTGGCAGATCGTAAAAAAACAGTCGATTACGCATATCGTGATAACAAGTATGCAAAGCATAGTTCGATGCCTGCATGGTATCTTGAGCATTCGTGATACGAGAACTCCCAATAAATTATAAAAATTACAATATTTTAGTTAGCTACCAAAATATCAAGACAATTTTTAAGGAAGTGGAACTGCACCGTCAATTTCGGGGTTGGGAATCGCATGCTCACAAGAAAGAATAGACCAATAAATCTGATTAGCTGCATTGTTTCAAAGGTTCCTCTGTCTGCTCGTGAAGCAATCAAACTACGTAAAAATGAAACGTGAGAGTGATACCAATACCTACATACCGTCGCTGTAAATTTTAAACTAGAAAAACAGGATGTTATTCATTTGCGAAAAAAATTGAAGCGGTCAACTCAAGGAGGAATTTGCATTTTATAGCAAATAGAAATGTGGTTTCAAAAATATCAAATTTGTGTTTTTTAGTTAACTAGACTCCCTTCTAATGTAATTCAACCGGGTTGATTGTCACCACAAACAAGACAATTCAGCATTACGGTTGCATTCTATAAATGCATTAAGTTGCAAGCAATACGCTTGTCATCAAAAAAATTGTTTCTCATTAAAAATGTGAGGTGACATAAAAGATCCTTGTGTGAATTGACATATTTCAATTGCTGGTACAACAATCTGCGATGTTCATTTGAAAATTAAGTCGTTTAATAACAATAACGAAACAATATGAAGAAAGTGGACGATAGATGGTAAACGTTTCGTTATAATGAACCAAGCAGAATGCGTGGCTGATGCCCTCTATGCTAACGTTGAAGTGATTATGCAACGTAGCCTGCATCATTCACAATTACCTGAGCTTCCTCCTATTTGTAGATGATTTTTTGAAGCAAATTCATCTTGACAGCAGAGTCATCCCACAAATTATTCATTATGCGTAGATATTGCTACGCTTATTGGCTGCATATCATATAAATTCATAGATATAATTGACCTTTCCTACTACTAATTACGTAATTCGATATGACGGTTATGAGATTCCAAGCCTATCCGTCAATGGATGTATTCATTCTGACAATTACGTAAAGCTGTTTATAATATCGTACACACCGTGTACCTGTTCTTATATGGATTCCTTTGTCTCTTCTGCTTAAGTGAACCATTAAAGAATCTCAGGAATATATGCCAGCGACACAACAGATTCTATACTTGTTTTCATTTATCTTATAGTTCTAAAATGAATGTCGTAATCTAACACAAATTGCATTAGCCTGAAAATACCTGCCAAAAGGCTTATTGGATGCCTTTGCAATGCGTGGTATTGAGAACACTCCAACTCCAGACCTAAAATACTCCATGCCGCGATCGAAAAAAAACCTTCTCTCGTATCGAGTTCGGAAATTATGAGCATAGTGAAGCATTAAGCAGTAGCCAACTTGAGATGAAAAATTGCTTTTATTGTGCTGGTAAAATGGCTCTGGGTCGGGTGTCCAGAATATTTTGGGTTGTGGAACATAACATAATCATTTGCGATAGTATTTGACACGTGCTAATCTAAATTTAACATTCGCAGTCGATGTCTTATTTTGCGAACTTGAGTGTCCAGGAGCTCCGGCATGTCGATACTACCTTCATACAATGCCCTGAATTCCTCTTTTAGTGCCGGTCGTCTGTCGAGGTAGTCCAGAAAATACTACAAAACAGCCAAATTGACATCAAGATCATAACCTTATAATTTGAGGTAATTTCAAAGAGGCGAACATATTATTATTATAACCTTATAGTAATGTTTCCCATCTTCTGCAAATTCAATCGCGTTCGGATGGAGTGGATGGTCATGAGTTATGCTTCCTAAGATTCGCCCAATCGATAAAATGCATGCGAGTAGAATCTTTTCGTATTCTGGATTGAATCCTTTGTCCGGATTTTTGCTAGAATATCGCCATAAAATATGTTACGATCAAAGATTTAAAAAAACAATGTTATTTACCTAGTTATTAACAGTGTGCAGCTAAATTAAAAGACCTACATATCGAATTCGAATATCTCCAGGTTTCTTTTGTGAGCGTTGACTGCATCGGTCAACCATTTGACTAGTTTTTCGTCCTTCGGTCGAAGTGACTTGCCTCTGTCTTTGATTTCCTCAACCTTTAACTTATAAACCTTTTCGGTTGCTTCGGCGAGATCTCGTAAAAGCTGGTGAAAAACGTCAAAATACACTTTAGGATTTAAAGCTGCCAGCAAATCTTCCATCAGACCAACTCTTCTACGATGCATTTTGATTTGCCTATAAAAATAGCATACATATTTGATAAACAGACTGCAAAATTTCCAAAATGCTGATACAAACTCATACAGTATTACCTTTCCAGGCTTGGTTCAAAGAATGCTAAATATTTAAACGCTTCACAGTAGTCTGTAATTATGTCGATGTACTCTGTTGCAAATTCATCGATGATGTAGTAGTCTTTGGCGATATTGATCCATCTCTGAGTAGCAAGAAACACTTCTCGGCCTTCGTCAAAATCACGGACAAAACGACCACTCATCTAAAAAATATAACCATGTGTAATTGATTTGCCAATCTTTCGATAATAGAACACTATAATAAAGCACTACAATTTTCGTACTTCACTTTCATCGAATTTGCCGAGATCTAATGTAGGAAACTTGAGGTCTCGTATCAGCAGCAAAGTATCATATTCTTCCTGTTCATAACTTATCTCTAAACTGAGCTTTTCATGGGCTGTAAACACCATCCTGTCCTCGAATTTAACTGGTTTCCTAGTCTGTTCCTCAAGATCTTTTAAACGATCACAAGATGCTTCCAACAAGCCAACTCCAAACTTTGCCCAGGCCCGTCCTAAGTCCGCCCAGGTATTTTTGAAATGGTCCTTGGACTTTTCCTCCTCTGGAGTTGCACTCAACACAGCCGTAGCAGAGACTAGCATGCAACGCGCGGTCTGAAATGCCTGGACGTTTATCATTAATACTGACGCCATTTTCGCAGTGTCCGCTCCCCAAACAACATTGTTGTAATCGCCCTTCTCCAACTGTCGCCTCAACACCATGTGCAGGTATAAAATAGCCTTCTCCTTTTCTCCCCGGATCTTATACGCCTACAATGACAGAACCATCAAGTTACTTTAAAAAATTAATTCGAACATTTTTGTGAATGTATTCATACGAATATGGAGTAGACTTCCGGCTTACTTGTCCAAGGTAAAATAGAACATAAGTAAACATATCTTTTGAAGACTCCGAGTTAAGATCATCAAGTTGTGCCAATCTAGTTCCAGATGGTACCGGCGGTAACGATACCTGCGCATTATTGTCGTGGTAAAACCCCTCCGCCTTTTTCAGCAAGCCTAACGCCTTCTCCTGATTGTCCCTTTCTGAGCAAAGAATTGCATACCTGGTCAACTCGTAAATTAGCATGTACTCACAACGCCTATATCCCAGCTTCAATTCTTCAATTTCCGCATCATTCTCAGTGTCTTTGGTGAGTGCCTTTTCTTTCCTAGCAAGGACACTTTCGATCAATGTGATACAACTGTAAATAATACCAAAAATGTTGTACATTTAGTAATATATTTGCAAAACAAAGTCTTTCCGTTTTTAATAATCTATCATCACTTAACTGCACATGTTCCTTATCAGCCTGACTTAGCTCGTCGCAAGACTCCAGCCATTTAGCTATCGAGGAATGAATGTGGATTAACGTAAAGTTAACGTAGAAGCTAACTATTTCACTTGTCATTTGATCTGTATCAATAGCTAAAACTTTATTCCGCAACCGAGCTACGCTTTCGATGGCAATGTAGATATTCTTGAAAGGCTCGTCATCATTCCCCCTGGAGGCAACTTGGGAAGCTCCATGACGCAAAATCTTGGTCCATTCATTAATCCGTTGATTGAGATTTTCCAAATTTACCTCCATTACAGGATTGCCAGCAGTTTTCTGACTTTCCTCAGCTTCTTGAGGCATGGTTGATATGATTGGCGTCAGCTATTGTATTTGTTTTCACGAATCACTAAACCCTTCTCATCCAAGTTTTGTTTCAAAGATTTACAAAGCCCTCCACATTATTATTTGCCCATCACTGTGTCAGCAAAAAAACTAAGCAAAGAGGTGACTAGCGAACGTTTTTTCCGATTAAACAGTGTCGCTACTGCCAAAATAGGCCGGTGATCCCAACTTCACACAGATCAACAGAAAATCTGGAAATTCATTAAGATAAATAAACTGTTATGCTTTATCCTCTAGAACGCAGAACATCCAGACATGGTCACAAGTTAAAACGATTTTACTTTTTGGAAATGGAGCCACATGGTATAATCCGTAACACGCTAAATATCGGGCTTGTATTGTTACTTATCATTTGAAATGGCAACGAGCCATATATTTTAGTTACACAACCTATCTCATACTTTTCTACGCTCTTCTTTAAACGTACAGCTCCATAAAATCAATTTTGTGCCGACGCCAACTGACTACGCGACGACATTAATTCATTAAAAAACAATACATAGACTTTACCCCGAGTATTTTTATGCGCAGTTTTCACTTTCAATCTTACCGTTCAAAACATATACCTATATACGTTGTCAGACTGAAATTCGGTTAAAGTGTCAAGTTAAACTGACAAGGATGCTTAATGTGGAAGTGACAGACACACTGACTCATGTACTGAGAATATGTATTGGTGCAAGTTGCAACATAAAATATTTTACCATCTGTTCATTCAAAAACCGAGCATCCATCTCATAGAGAAAGTTTCATGAATGACCTTCATGGAGCAACTTCACATGGTACTGGGAAAACTCAAGGATGGTGCTGGTGCTCAAGCTACAGATATTACGCAGTGCTTTGTTGCTGCCTCGCAAAAAGGGTGACAGAATGGCATGGTTTTCCTTGATATTTTTTAACAGGAAGTAGTTTCTTGCAAGAATATCAGTGAACAATTATTTGTAAAGAAAGAAACTCATTGTTTTTCGGAGATTTTTTTGTAGCTGTTCTAGCGAAGCAGATGTTTTTGATGTTGACGAGATTTAACGAAACAGGCAATAGTGCAAGTTTTTCAATGCCAGCACATGCCTCATTTAAAATTGCTGCCTAATTAACCATGTCGTTTCCTCAACGGTTGAATGGTTGATAGCAAGTCAGCAGAATGAAGTACGACTTTCTCCGTACTGACTGAGTGGATGGGAGCATGTAGCTTGTGTTTTCCGTGTTTGAAGAAATGACGAGACGTGACCTCTACAAAATGCCAGCGCAAAATTTTTACCTCCGAGTAAGACTTGATTGCGTCGTTAGGTGTTTAATTTTGAACATATGCATTCAGGAAACTCTCAGAAACCGGTATGGAACGTTCTAATCGCAAAATAGAAATTACGCATTTGGTTCAGCGTCATCTTGAAGTAGTTAAAAACAGCAGCTGTCCTCTAGCTCATTACTTTTAATTTCAACTTTTGTACTTTGCAAAAACAATGATAACAGTATTTTGAAACAATGTGAATAAAATATGACGACCTTTTCGCGTTTAAAAATGGGAGAAACAGGCCACCAGACAAAGATATAAAACACACTGTACTCTGGTGAAGCTTTTCGCGGCACGATAAATATTCAGACATACGGAACGAGGGCGAGGATAAAATTTATTTAACCGTAATGCCCATTTTGTGGACGTGCTTTTTAGTTTAATTTAGTTGTTTTGTCTCAAATCACAATGTTATAATAATTTCGGAACGAAAAACAGGCATCTATAACGAAGGAGTAACTATTTCTGCTATGCATCTTTCATTTTGAATGGACTTTCGGTGCAACAGCGCATATAAAATGGGTTTCCTATGAAAACCTCATTATCCAAGTAACGGAAACTTTTGTTAGTTAGCGTTGGTTGACTGTTTGTCCGCAAACCTAATAGTCTTATGGGACTACCGTCAGTCAGCATGTCCTGCAAGAACACAAAAGGCTGATTAATTTTTAAAATGCAAGATAGCGCTAGTACAAACGATTCTGAAGAATAAAAAACTGAGAAACGCTGCAATAGATATTTTTGATTCGCAACATGCAAATTTATTTTTACGGTTATTTTTCTTCGTTCATAAATCAAAACCGAAATGATCCTAGAATCTTGCTCCTCAAAAGAACATGAATCCTTCATCCTTGCAAACCGCATACATCATGAATTGTAACACTGTTCATGGCCATTCCAAAGATTTAGTACTGTTTTTACCACAGCTTAATTCACGTGCATGCCATCATATTGGATGAACAGTTATGTTTTCCTTCCTTGCCAAATTGGGTTATGCTCAAGCTTATCCCGAATCAAACCAATTCCACTCTGTGTGCCATTGGAAAGCCAATGCGAATTCTACTGATCTCCATTTTAAACGTGTGGGAGGAACTTTCTTTCCCGAATTCACATTCATAACTAGGAATATCGGAATGGGTGTCAAGTGTCGAGTCGACATAGTTTCGTTCCTATAAATTTAGGTCATTAAGATTGATCTACATTTTGAATCCTATTTTTTAGACATTCAAAATCAAAACCTTGGTACTTTCAACTGATCAAAAGTATACCCAAAAGACCCATCAATGTAGCAACAACGTCGACCGAAAATCAATCACAGACCATATCAGTACATTACTACAGCGCAAATACCTACGTATATGTATGAAATCCCACAAATTTCCATCGTCTATGAATAACATGATGCATCGGTAGGAGCCAGATGTCACCATAAATTGCATTCTAACCTCTAGACGCAACCAGGCTTTCGAGCAACACTAAAAATTTCAATGACATTTGAATCTGTACAGCTATAGTTGTAGCAAATTAGTCATTAAAATATTCCAGTTCATTCAGGCAGCGAGTTTGTGTGTGTTCTTGCAAGAGAGGATACATTGATTTTGTGTCACCAGTGGCATACCTACACTTATCCTCCCCGCCCGCTTGCTCCTACGGTGAGAGATTTGAAAATGTATGTATGTTTATGAAAACTGAACGCAAACTTGATTACATAAACATACACGATTGTGTCTTAAAATAGAGTTGAGTTGCCAACTTGGCCAGCGTCCAAAAATTCTTTTACTTTTCTCCATCCCCCAACTGTCCCATCAAGAGACGCACTGAACGCCAGTTTTCCTTCATTCGTAAGGTAACAGTGGATAAGTAAAGTAAACTGAGGAGAGCTCTTGCAAACATTTGACCAAAAAGGAGCTGCCAATTTCCATTAAAATCAAAATAAGTTCCTAAAAACCATCATCGATCCCGAAGTAAGTTTATCAGTTTAAAGTGCTATAAGCATCAATTACTTTATTTTGTTGCAGTGTCATTTTCCATCAAAAGAAAGAAAAGAAAGTTTCTTGTTTTTTGTGTGCAATTTACATAACAATTCAATTTAAAAGTTCGTGCCTTTTCCCAAGTTGACTTCTTTTTTTCAACTGAGCAGTGCTTCATGCTTTGTGTGTTTTCCACTGGAAGGCTTTTGTTTGTGTTTTTGTGTTGCCCTGATTTAATCCTTTAGACGGTTGAAATGTGTGAGAAAATAGAAGATGATATTATCGTCAGATATTATTGAAGCTTTTTTATAACATTCCTCTTGTGTACATTGGCCACATTCTTAAACTGTACATGGTATTTGGAGAAAACAAGAAAAACAAAAAAACCGGACAAACCTGGTTAGATCCACATTTCTTAGGTGGTGATTCCAAGAAAAATGAAAAGCATTTTATTTGAGCATAGTTTTAAGGTAAAATGCCAACAATATCAAAGAATTTTAGGGACGCGTACGAATAGGATATTGTGAAATCCAGATCCATCTCATGTATACGTCATCGTTCTGTTCCTAGTTCCACTTTTTCTGATGAGTCACTCCCCGTGTTTAACCCTGCTCATTTTCCATCGGTGACTTCATTTTTTGCAAACTGGAGCTGTGAAAGATATAATTTCATAGACGCTTGTGATATATTATGGTTGAAATTGAAAAGAGAACACAGATATTACTAGCATATCATAAGAGTAAATACGAGATTTCCATTCGGATATAAACATCAGTTTTGCATTACAGTGCATCTGCTCTCATAAAAATTGAAGAAAAAACTAGTGAATACTCGTGTACACGTATGTATTCAGCTGAATGGCACTTGGAATTGCAGAGTGTTTGCATCGTTGTTTTGGAAAAGGTTGAGTGACTAAGATCTCGACGATAGGAAGACGCCAGCCTATAAAATAATGGATTATCTCGTGCAGTTTTCCCGAGTATACGGACATATATATATTACATAATGTAATGTCGGGCCCTCCTACTCCTTCTGTTTATCTATTATCCATCCACCACCACAAATTTGAATATAAGTTAAAAATAAGTTTTCCCGAGTTGGTTACCCGCATTAACACGACACAATTCAACTTGATGCCGCGGTTTGCAAAAGAAGCTCCTTCATATCTGGTCCCGACAAATACATAAAACTGTAGGCGAATTTAGTAGGGCATGAGGATTTGCAATTTTAGTTTCTAATGTGAAGTTTGTAATATATCTATTATAGTGTATATTAGTTTTTTATTTCTATGATTTGCGAAAAGAGTTTGCGATGGAAAGGGGAAAATAGTATATTTGACTAGTGCTTCCTTTCGTAAAATATATTTTTATACGTCCTCATCTCTAATATCGTAGTTCATGAATTTCTAAGTAATTCGGCACTTCAGTCGTCTATGTACAGAAAATTTCCATTATTGTGGTTAACGCCTTTGGTACTGTGGAGATTTGAAGAGGCTTGAATAGTAGGGCTACTACGGGTTTGCATTTACAGGCCTCTAGGTTCTTGTTATCCTCTCTGGTTTCAAACTATATACAAACCGAAACTTCAAACAAAACTGCTAACTATCACAATTTGACCACATTTTCTACTCACGATGGAGCTAGATGTTTTCTCCCATTCCTTCCTTTGCATGTACACTTTTGCATTTGATAGAAATATCATATCATTTTCAACCAGTTCGTAAAAAATATACATAGTTTGTTATCGTATTCAGCAAACCGTGCCTAGTTTTACCCGCTTGTTCTACAATATTTCATCGTTTCCTATTCATTGCTATTTACATCTCCATTGGCCTTGCTACGGCAGTCGCAGCTTGTCACGAAAATAATATTTATGTATGAAATTCCAAACTTTGGGAAGCTCTCTGTAACTAGTAATAAATCAGCTGAATACAAATGTAACCAACTAAGTAAAGTAATCCCTTTTCAAACTTTGTGTTTTAAATAATGAATCTGTCAATGCACTCATAACGATGACTAATAGTTTTGGCTTGCACTTATCACCAACTACATCCATGTATCATTTGTCTCTTTTCTTTTGCCATTACAGCGAAAAAAACTCCTAGACCGCCGCTTGTTGTTGCCTAGAGTCTTACGAATCTACCCCGAAAATGTCGTTCAAGAATCATTTTGACATGTTGGGTCTCCATGAGCCTGTCACACACAAAGCTAAATTTTGGCAGTCATACGTGCGAGCGTTGAAAGGTATGATGGAGAAAAATAACGTACAAATATGTCTTTTGTAATAAGTTGCATATGTAATGATTCCTAGAACTAAACGGTTAGAGGGCACAAGAGAAAGCAAACGACAGTACAAACTTGAAAAAATGGTTCATTGTCAAAGTCATTAGGTAACAAGTTGCTTCTCGGTGATTAATTTCGTTTCATGAACTTTTCCCTTCAGTTGAATTTCAACTCTTTAAATCCTACAAAGCACCTATTATTCCTGACACAATTCCTCGTTGATACTGTCTGCTTGGAAATAATGAAAAAAGAGATAAATATCCTACACACCTGCTGTGTCTTCCAAAGCGTAGATACGCCAGTTGGCAAAGTTAAAAAGTATGCAATCCAATATGAGATCACTTTATTCTCTCCGTCAGGGAAGCACGCTTTGTTATCGTTTCACATGATCTTCTAAAATCTACATAACTTTTTCAGGCACGGAAGATATGCGAGCTGACGAACACGCATCTAGACTGAGGCTGAGACCAAGGGCTCTCTCAGAATTCCCTGACTTCATGAGCAGGTCTCTCCTCGATGACAGGCTGGTATCAGATCCCAACACCAGGATCCATGCTCCTGGCTACAGATACATGCCCATCTCCCGCGAGACTTATGGATACTCACCAAGGCCTGTTTACCCAAGACCCATTTTGACGAGCACAAGGGGATGTAAGTAGATCTCATATGAAAAAGAAGTTGTGTCAAGCGTTTTCAACGGGGTTTTCTGTAAAAAATGCAATCTTTTGTAACTTTTAAAACTTTTTGTGTATAAAGTCTACATAAGTGACAGTTGCTTAATAATCTGTAATTAACAAACTTTTCATCTGCTCTGATAATCTTGTAGTTGAGCTTCTCTAGCATTGGTTGGCAAGTGGCAATTCACCTAACACTAGAACCAATTCTCTGCTTTTATAACTGTTATGTCTTTTTTGTTGAGACAACTAAAAGGAAGCAGCAGGACGCAGGAAAGTCTTTCATTTTAAACTGCTTGTGGAAAATCGTAAACTGACTTGATAAGATTCAACTTCGTAAAAAATTGCAAACACATGATTCAATAGGTTCATAAACAACAAGTTACGGAAAATGCAACTGCATATCTTCTTTTTTTAGCGTGTAAACTTCATAAAGCTATCATAATATATTTTTTCTAGAGCTGTAACAGAATTTAAAAGGCTAAACGATTAAGCGCCATTCTATTTTGCCGGAGTTAAGCTTAAGAGTTATTGTTATTACTCCTATAACCAGATTACAAAACTGTTTTGTCAAACGCTACCGCACTTCACCACATGTACGATATGATTACAAAACTGACAATCTTTTTTACAGTAATGCTGCCATTGTTAGAGTGTTGGAAAAGAAAACGCGCAAAATAGTTATAATTAAAACACTACACGGTCTTTATACTTAAAGCTCATTGAAGTACCTTGAAATTCATAAAACGCGACGTACTTCAGTTATATCCTAAAGTACCATTCAAATTTTCTTTGCTGAGCTTTTTACATTGTATAATGTTACCATTTGAAGCATCTGTGC
>VICI01000509.1:0-36536 GCA_019593645.1 Akabosia matsudoensis | reverse complement strand
AAAAATAATTAATGCAAGTACCTGAAAGGCAAGGAAAATGGAATCATCTGTTGCAGACGCCTATAGAGGACGTCTGTACAAAATTTTGTGTCAGTCAGACAAAGCGTGCACAAGTTATTCCATAAAAAAACATAATTCCTAATTTGGGCACCTTCAGTTATCTGAAATCACCTAAAAACCAATCATGACGAATTGTTCCAAAGGGACCTACCTGAAGGGAACATATCCAATTGCCTCCAAGAACTATACTACTCGCCTTGGCGTTATTCTAAACCAATCTGCCAAATTTGGAGGAAATTAGAGTAAGCGTTCAAGAGTTATCGTGGAAAATAGCCAAAGAGGAACATACGGCACAAACGGAACTCACGGCCTTTTTTTAGGAGACAGTCGAACAACTGGACCTCACTAAGCTATTGCTTATGACCCTTATGACCAAGATTTCTTTGTCAATTTGAAGTTAAAGATGAATTAGCGTGAAGCAGTGGATTATAGCAGGGCTCCATATAACCTCCTCCTATTAGCCTACCTCAAAGAGTACATTCGGCATATTACAGAATTAACGATGACGGTGCTAACGGTAGCGTGAAAATTGAAAGTATGCAATGCACAATAGTTTTTAAAGAGGGCTGACTTTTTAATTTGTATAAGAAACACATTTTGAGTTCAAAGAAAATCCCGATTTCGCTATCAAACAGTCATTTTGTGTCAAAGAGAGCTTTCTCTTTGTTATATAGCTTGCCTCGAAAAAATCGTTCTGCATGTTATAGTCCGAACCATCATCTTCTACTACTTTTATTTGGTCAAGAAATCTAGAAACCTCAATACATCAAACAGGAAGGTCTGGCTAGGTCTGACGAAGATTCGAAGTTTGAATGGAAACTTTACAAGTAAAAACCGTTATTTTTTTCAAATCATGTCCTTCAATATCGTTGAACCCATCACGAATTTTCTTAAACCGTTATTTATTTACGAAACGAGCAGTTTACTGCGATTGCCATAATGCTTCACTGTACCCAAGTTAAGAAACTGAAACAGAAATGCAATAGAATACAATGCTTTGTCTCAGAGTACCAAAATCTCGCGTTACACTATAACCTTAGACATGAACATTGGACGTGACGGAAAACGGTTTGGGGAAGGATTATTCAATAGGCTTATACTGTGCATCAATAAAATCTAGATAATACGAAAACAACGAATTCTATTACGATTATGAGCCATGTATAAGCCTCTAGACACTGAGCTATAAGGGTATAGCAAGGTGTAATGTATCCTATTATCTAAAAGCACGATTTTCATAACCGTCGACTGCTGTCATTCTCTGATTTCCATTTAACGTATGACCCATACTGTAACGTTATGCAAAACAAAACGGTGCTTCGGTTTTTGCGTACCTGGTTGTTTTTTCTTTTACTTGCGTTGAATAGATCAAATGAAGTGACCGCGAACCATAAGAACATCAAGCAAGAATTTATCCAAAATAACTAACAACACAATAGTCCTTTGCGCTTTCTTTCATCTTTACGTTTCACAAAATTGCATCAAACCGTTTTCATGTGCGATACTCTGAAAATATAATGGTGGTTAAGACATATATGTTTGTGGTTTACCACACATAAAAGTAACGGAACATGATTTTCGACATTTCTTTTCGGAGTTCGGCAGGAGAGCATATAAAATCTATTCATCAAAACGATGCATAAGTCAATGACTAGTCGAATATACATATATTCTTCATATACAAGTGGAACAAAGCTTCGTTATAATTCAATTTTGAACGAACGCTAGGCTTTCTCTTCGTATAGCGGACGTACATGGGAAACTCAAAAGGACCAGAATCAGCCAGAGCTTAAGCCGAACATAACGGGTGATTCAACAGTTCATAAAACGTACCGACTTTCAAGGTTGGATTAGAAAGAAATCGAAGTTTTTTTGTAGATTTGGGGTATTATGAGATACTATTACCAAGACCATGTATTGAAATCCCCTAATCATTAAAGCATCTTTTGGGTATTTTGTAAATTTTCTTGGAACTCCGTCCCAAAGGAAAAAAAGTGAGATTTTTTTTTTGACCCAGTGTTATATAGCCTACCGTAAACAAATATAGAAATACTTATATTGGCATAGAACAAATTAGGTTGTAAAATTTTACGTGATGTCTGTGAGGCAGAGTAAGAAAGACAGAAAGGTAAAAAGAGAAAGAAACTTGCAATTTTTTCTTTGCTTTTTCTTTCCCTCAAGTTTTCCCCTTTTAAGTTTTCTGTGCTTTGTGCATTTTAATGGAAGCAGTGATGGTGGTGGTAGCGGTAGTGCACTGTGGTTGCTTCCAAAGGTACGATTTTATTTATGTAGGAAAATACGTATCCATTACAGTCTCAACTCATTTTCCAGGTTACTCGACGAAATATTATACGCGAGTGATCCTTCTTACAAGGCAAGCTTTTTACAAAGTTGGTGGATACATACATAATATTTTGCTTACTCATTCAAAATAAGATTCTGAAGTACACTGAAACAAATTATATGTAACACTCAACCTGAAATACTTGGTTTCAACGAAGACGAAAAGCACAACTGCTGCCCATGCCGTACCGCTACGGCTGTGCATCGCATTTACAGTCCTCACCTTATTTCTTGCTTTGCTCTAAAACGCTTAAACTTTTGCAACTTTTTCAATGTTACTCCTTTCCATTTGCCCCCCTTAAATAATATTTTGTGTTCGCTTATACTAGTTTAGGCATAAGTTATATAAAATAAAGGTTATCTGAATATTCTGCGTTACTTTTGTCGTGCGCTATTTTGTCTTTTGTCTGCGATCTTGTTGTGCAATAGGAAACAACAGAAATTATCATTGAGTTGAGATGGCTGTACATACATCGCAGTATTTAGTACATATATCTTGGAGACGAAAGTATTAATATGAGAGAGACGAGTCTGTTCAAAATATTTTAGACCAATATCATGTAAAAGATGTGGAAAAATAATATGAATAAATTCCATGAGTAGTTTCCTTTAGGCTGAGATACAAAATAATGATAACATGAAAAAGAAGCATATGCATAAACCAGCGTGAGAACTACTTTTTCCCCTTGCAATTACATATAGACAAAAAGAGGGGAAATGTTTTCAGAAGGATGACGAAGAATAAGCAAGGGGTTAGAGATATGCTATGAAAGAGAAATAAGAAATACGAGCAAGGTATCAGGCAACAGTGTGTTGTGAGAGGCTTCAAAAAGGAAAGCATAGAAGAAGAAAGTTGGAAATGTTAATGTCAGGTTATAATGTTGTTAGCCCTCACATAATTGAAAGTGAGTGGAGGATTTCTTTGAAAATTAAATATAGCTTCGTTTCTTTTTGCGTAACCACCAACATCGTGTCACTGAAATACGACGTTTTTGCCCTTTTTTCTACTCTTTACAGGATCAGCTATTAAGCACAAGACAGTATGTTTTACAAACGTTCTTTTTTGTTTCCGCCAGATTCAGAGGTTGATGTCCAGTCCTTTAAACTACAAGCCAAAGCTGTTGCACATAGTTATGAACAAATCTAAGTTTGATGGAAAGGAAACAGCTTTCATTGGCTTTTTATAGCTGAATAAACCATACTTAATGAGGTCATATGCTCGAAGGTTCCCATTCACTGTTTTTCATAAGACAGCACGTGACTTTTGACAATAAATCAGTGATTTAAATTGAAATGATATGTTTGAAACATGCTGCAATAATTAGTAAAAACAATGATGTGGTAGGTTTCGTTCCTACTCGACAAAAAATGCCCAAGAAGTCTTCGCATTCATTCAGATATGAAATTACCTACAAATTGTACGTTCATTGAGTTTGTTTATGATGTTACACCCTTTCCCACAACACACAAGTCAAAGAACTTTAAAAATGAAACGAGAGTGAGAAGCGCAAAAGTAGTGGATTTGTGAAAGACAGAAAAAAGAGAGCTGTCTTTCATGATGTTGATAGAAAATCCCACTTAAGGCGTATAGCCGTGGTAAGCATTTCATCTTACAGCCATTTCTTTAAATACAATGGTCTTTTGAGGGCATTTCGTGAATGCATGACTCAGGGCGAAGTTTAGACCAACCACGACAATGATATTGTACTATAATATGATATCAGAGGGATGTATAATGTTACCAAGAAAATCCAAACAAACATATAAACCTAAGAAGTTGATTCGCAAGTGACACTATTTGGCTTTTTCTTTTCCATGAGGGGTAACGAGGCTTGGTGGTGTAAGTTCTAGATCGTTTTCAAATGGATCATGCATGCGTTTGAGAGGACAGTTTTACGATAGAGAATGCTCTAATGCTTCAAAATTCAAGTTCGATAGATCATGAGATTTGTCAGTGATTTTGAACCAATGTCGTTCGAAAAACTGTACACCAAGAATAAGTGAAAAAAAATCGTTACTGGGAAGAGAGTGTGATTCATACGTACATATTACCCAAGAGACGGGATTGGGATCATAGACACTTCGAAAAGAAGATCATCGAAACTTGGAGTGCCAAGAACTATCCTCGACCAAAATGAGAGTGAAACGGAAAAAAAGGAAGTCGTTTTTGTTTATGCCGCTTCTGTGTAGTGTGGCATAGTTGTTGTGTTTGATGCGACTATTATATTATGGACGCTTTTTGGCNTTCTGTGTAGTGTGGCATAGTTGTTGTGTTTGATGCGACTATTATATTATGGACGCTTTTTGGCAGTCATCTTTGGCTTAGCTTTCACTTGAAATTTCTTTTGTCACAAACATTCCTTTTGTGTGAAGTCTGTCTTTACGTATAAGTGTATTTTTGTCAACAATCGTTAATGCACAGTAAATTTCCATCCGCGTGAAGCCAAGGGTTCATCTTTTCTTTCTGACGAAACTAATAACATTTGGCATCTCTTCTAATAGAGGTCTACATTAAAATGCATTTATCCAAATTGGGGCTAAAACAAAATGGAGTGTTGCAAAGATCCGAGTGATGTGATGACATTATCATATTAGAGCTTAAAAATGGAAATTGCTGGAGGATGTCTATATAGTTCAATTATTGTAATCTTTAGAGTCACTCTACAACTCTTAATGTGTTCTGATGTTTTAAGATAAAATAGACGATGATGTAAAAATTCGGCATGGGGGAATACGATGATAAAATACAGCTAATGATAATGCAATATAGGTCTACCGTACTTGTTGTTCGCCTATTCTGTTGTTACTTTAGGCCATTATCATGATCGTCACTATTTTTTGACTTGTTGGTTTGCAGGAATGCTTTCAAGCAGAAAAGCGTTGATGTGTAGTAGAATTTTTGGTGTATTCTTGATTAAAATGTCTTCAAGATGGAGTTACAATTTTTTCTGGAGACACATAGGGCGCTGTTATATGTTGTACATCTAAATGTTTCCTTCGTAAAACACAACTGTTCGATTCAGTTATTCTTTAATGTTCTTTTTACTTTTTGCCTCGTGTCGATGAGTTGCTGCTGCAATCACTTTACTTGCATCAAACCAGTCGTATTTTTTGGTTCCGTTCTGGATGAAGTATTGATAGGAGATGTCTCTGGACATTTATTTCTCCCTCGCTACTTTATTACGCACACTTTGAGCATCCAGGAAATGAAACGAGAGATCATCAACTCGCCTGTCCAGACAACTAATTGATGTTATGTTACTGTTCGGTATCGTGATTATATGCACGATTTCGTTAACTAGCGAGGGTTTTCTTGGTTCTTTATGGTTTTGGTATGAATATACTTGCTGCTGTACTGCTACATACACGCATAATTTGTGTTAGGTTGGCTATTTCTAATCATGATAAGTCTTTATCTCTTGGAGTGTAAGACATGACAAAAAATAAGCAACAGCAAGAAAAGAGAATTCCGAACAACCACTTGTCTATATGTGCGCACTGTGTCGTGTTTGCCTGCTTGAACAATCAAATATTACACTTAGAGCTTGTATTTACATGATAATGCAATGTGGATAAGAGTGGATAGAAAGCCTGTGCGAAGGAAGTATTGTGACTACGAACACGACATGCATAATGTGAGCTTTCTTTTCTGTTCAAACTTTTTTTTTTTGAACAAGACAAACAACAGAAACAACCCTGAAGAAAGCCTTCATTCCACCAAACTCATCAACAAGTGTGAGACGGAAGAAAGTAGACGTATCCGACCAGGATACGCTTTTTCTAAGAAAGTAGCGTTTGGAATGATAATGAAGATGTCTGATTCGTGCGTAATGTAAAATTGGCTGGTCAAAATTACACACACATGTTTTGCGTGTGATTTTTATGGTCAATATCCGCTCGTATAGACATAAGTAAAAAAAACTTAATGATTTAAAAGGCCTATTATCACTATTAGAATAGAAAGTCTCTATCATATTATGCTGGTACGTTGTGTTCGGAAAACTCAACATTGATTATAGTTGAAGAGAAAGCGGATTTTTTTAGAGCTCAAAATAACAACATTACGTAATGTATGGAAATTAACACTTCTAACTATGTCCTTTACTGATCACTGAGAACACATGCAAGAAGTAGCAAGATTTAAGATTTTACTGAAGCATAAACTGATTGTTTTAGAGCTTGTAGCCATTCCAGTCATTAACTTTGAAGAATAGGCATAAAATTGTTTTACTCCGTATCCGACAATACTTAAAGTTAATGGTTGTTGGTAACAGAAGGCGGAGCAAAGCATAAAATTAGCATTTCGTTCGAGATGGAATGAAGATAATGGACTTATTCTTGATTCTATCCTTCCATCAATGAACTAAGCAAGCCACACTCAAAATCTTGACCACCATCCCATACATCACTTGCATCGGAAATATGTAGGTTTGCATTCTAGAAATCTGAAAAAACCTATGCATTTTAATCAACTCGTACAAAAATTTAAAAAATCCGTCTCATCTGATGCTAACAAGTGGTGGATCATCTGCCGATATTATCGAGGACTTAATGCGAAAGCCAATGTTCTTAATCTCTAATGAGTGGATTGAAGTAAGGAAGCAGCTTCACTTTACCAAACAGCTTTATTTTTCAATACCTTTTCGGAAAATTCTTTATGAAAGCTTGATGATACTCAGTTCAAGCAAGAAAATACGGAAAGTGTAAAAACTAGAAAAATTTCATGGATGAGTTGAATCAGTAGCACTACTTACAGGTACACCTCTACAAAGCGGTTTCAAAGTGTTATGACTAAGTTTTATTTGACGTTTTTAGTCAGCTAATTTTGCGAGACAGTGATGCTACACTCTTATTAAAATCACACTTTATAATGCAACGTCCCTTCTATACATCATCAGTTATTGGAAGCGACATTTTGAGAATACAATTCAAAGGACAAATGGCAGCGAGAAGGGGACTTCTCATCCATAAAATTCTTTTTCATGTGCGAGATTATGGGGCGCTAATTAATGTTTTATATTACCATTCGAAATAGACACTTACTTTCTCTTATCGGGCGGATGATGTACAAACAAGAACCAAATTAACTTTGGCTAATAGAGTATAGTGTCACAGTCACATCGTGCTTACGTGAACGGAGCGCTCATATTTAGAAACTTAAAAATGAAACGCTATTTTTTGGAAACATATCCATCAATCAATTTTACCCTCCAAACAATCACAATACACACTACTTGAAATTGCAAGCGTCACCAGCTATAACATTTTCTCAGGATTGCAAATAAACACTTGAGATCTCTCCCTCTTTTTAAGTGAAGATCGTACCTTGAACAGCAAAAGACTTGTTGAGTGCGACGGGTAAACTGGCACAAAACTGACTTTTCTGATGATTGTCTAGCGAGAGAATGCAGAATGAAACAAAAATCGAGAGGAGTTTGTGCGAGGTGTTTTAGAATGCGTTACAAAAGAGGAGATCTAGTTTTAGGAGCAAGTGGAAAGCTATTTGAGGTTACTCCTGGGAAAGATCTCACTCAGTTGAGTTCTGTTGCTGCAGCAAAAGTAATGGTAGCAATACGGTGATGAGAATATAAGAGAAAACGAGGAAAAGCAAGAAGGACCACCACATCGAAAAAGAGCATTCTATCTACAACTTTTTCCATGAAATATATTTTCCTACTCGGTTTTCCTGTATTGCTCCTCGAAAAGGTTAGGTTAAAAAATAGTCAACATCATGTACGTAGCTCTACACTATAGTCCAGATAATACAAGAGAAGCTGTGGAACCAAAGGAAAGAAGCAACAAGCAGAAATATAGTCAAGAAAAAGTAGATGACGATGCGGCGATAGACGCATGTATTGTCGTCATAAGTTATACAAAAGAGAACAGCGGATAGAGTTATGAATTCACGAATCTTTTGAGCACATGCATAATAGTTATATATGAGAGATGGATAGACTAACTGAGAGAATGAGGTAGAGGGGGAGAAAGCTCATTTTGTTATACTGTTTTACATGTTTTTTTACAAGGCAGCAGCATTTGATTGAAAAGTAGAAAGTGTGTTAGGGGGAAAGGGATGCAGCGATGTTGATGGTAAAGCTAGAGGTAGCTGCGTTGTGGTTGAATGGTGGTGCAGTAGTATCATACAGCCCTTGTTTAACAACTGTTGTCGCCGCTATTATGATAGCAAGTAGGCTTACTTGTGTGCTTGCTCTGTTAGCTGTGGTTTAATACTGGTGCCAGCAGACACAATTCAAAACATCATGTTTTCTTGCATGGTATTAATATTTTAATAGAAGAGACAAGAGACAAAGAAAACTTCGAATTTGCAGCATGCAAAATTCCAAAACTCGTTATTGGTAATTGAAGATTTTGCTCATTCACTAGTGCCAAATAACTAGTATTAAAATGACCGAAGCATTAATACGAACATATATGACCATCATACAAGCTTGGTTGACGAAGTAATGAGCGCCAAACTCAGGCCTAAACTGGATACCCGGCCAAGTAAAAATAGAGGTAGATTTCTTTTTGAATTGACCAAATGCAGGAAATCGGCTGGTGAAATGGCTCTAAACGGAATTCCATGTGTAGTGTCAATGAAATTTATTTTCATCAAGCATTACTTTCTAACTCAACCATTCTCTTTTCTATACAGATATTCAGTAATAAAGCTGGATGTTATACGATTACTCGTACTTATATGAGCGACAGGTGCCTACAATAGGAGACCAGGCTGTAAAAATTGACGAAATTGACGAAAATTGACGAAAATAGGTAACCAGAAGCTCAAATAGAAGTAATTAAAATATACATGCATTAAAATCGTAACACGTCACATTTTCACCCAATGCAACAGTAGATGGATTTGTTATTCCCTCTACTAATGCAACATGTAAAAAAATTGGCATGTATGAAAAATCTGAGAGATCTCTCAACTTTGATTTCGCTGTAGCTTCAGAATGGTTATTGAGCCTCGGCTTCAGTTTGAGCTGAAGCATCGTAGCTGGTACATAGGTTTTACTGATGAATGAAATTGAAATCCTACCTAAACAACCACAAAATAAAGTCAAAATCCAATCTCAAGTTTAAACTTTGCGTTTCAAGGATTGCATAGAATACAATAAACGCAACTAATTAAGCAAAAACAAATAGTCATAGTTAATAGTAGTAAGTAGTAAGAAAAGTTAAAAAAAGGGCTCATGCAAACTCTTGAGTCTAGGCGTTGTGTGAAATCGTATAAATCAGATATCATCAAATATGATTCTATTACCATTTTAAATTCGTACATAAAAGTTGGCCGGTAATAAGAAAATCAAAAAATATGGAAACGCAGATCAAGATGAGTAATAAATAACTAATAACTATTCAATTAAACTACTTCAACTATCCTGTCAGCAATTAAAATAGTAATTAGCAATGGTAATAGGCTAAAAGCAACAAGTCATTGGGTTTTGATTAAACCGTGGTGAAAGTCCGGTTAGACCCAGGCATACTATAAAGCACCTGCAAATATGTGATAGCAGTTTTTCTGATATAACTCCCTCATATCATTGCCTACCTGAAAAAGAACGCTCTACTTATTTCATCCGGAGTTCCAATTACAGCCCGATCTATCTACGTTTTACAATATAATTCGTGCATTGGGACAAAGAGCGGTGTAGCTTTAACGTTTATTGGCGGATACCAATTTTTAAAAACAATCGCATTAAAAAAAATATAGCGTTCCCTTTTGTTCAAACAGTGTCTATAACCATTCTGCATATTTTAGGCCGGGCTATAATCTGGTACTTTACGAAATGTCTATGCTGACTTGATTCCTCGGCAGGTACTAAAAAAAAGCTTCGAGGGAATGCGTGGGTGCCGACATGTACAAGGCTAAATTCTGAGTTGAGCGTATTTCAAGATTTACTCTGAATTTCATCGAAGATTCATTTCCTTTCGTGTGCTTGCGTTGGTTAGAATTGGCGGGTTCACAAGGGAAAGTAGTAAACTGATAGATGCGCCCACACCATGTAATTCAACTTTTCCCCTTCTTAGTGAATCAAATGGAGTACATATTTCAGTAGTTACAAACTTAACGTTGTGTTTGAATTAGCTAAACATGATGACTTTCCTTTCCGATGAAGCTAACTATGAATATTCATGCATAAAAGAGATCTATTTATAGTTGCAGGGGGCTTCCAAATTTCATGTATTATGCAGTACATGATGGTGTAGTAACTTATCAAAGTTGTACACAAGTTACTCGTGTCTAAATCGAAGTCTATGATAGCGGGTACACATGATCTCGTGTACCAAAAAAAACTCTGAAGCATAGCTAGCACTGGTGAAGGCAGATTAGTTGTCGTCAGACGAGATATTTTGTTTTCTCCTCCTGTTGCTTCATTGCTTTTTATATTATATGCTTTACACTGGCAAACAAAACCTTGGAACAAGTTGGAACAGCCGTAGCTGCAAAACAAGCTTGTGTTCCATCACACAAACAGCTAGGGATGGCTTGTGCGACACACAGTGGTGATGCAGTAGGACATATAAGGTTTAAGAACGCATAGTTTTAAAAGGAATCGTTCGAATAGCCCCAAAACTTTCATTCACTTTATTCCGTAAACATTAAAGTGAGTGCTTTGCAATGAATGACAATCATATTGTTGAGACTTCACGTTAACGCAGCATCTTTGCGAAACCGTGCCCGAATACATGATTGGGAATACGCAACAACCTTTTCACATCATTATACCTGCAAATGATAAAAAGTAAAAAAAGAAAGTTTCGATAGATAAACTTACGAATTCATGCATTTTTACTAATCTGTGTCTAACGTAGGCTTCGATATTCTAACATTCTGCGTTCTGTCAATAACAACTTGGAGGGGGGTAAATAAACATGTGCCCATAGATAGTATTCTTTTTGTGAATAATAATGTTCGTCCTTTCTCGCCAAGTTAAATTTTATATGATAACACTGTTGCTATTAAATAAGCATTGCCCTCGAGAACGAATTAAGATTCACTCGTAATAATAACCACCGCGGTTGCACAGACTCGGAAAGTAGCGAAAGCATTGATGATTAGAAGTCTACAGTTTATGATTTCCATTTAATTTTAATATGAAGTCTCAGATTTAATGCAATTTAGGTTTTAAATGTTGTGCATGTTGGAAAATTTTAGTATTCGACCTTGGATGTCATTTTACGTTGTTTTCTCATGAGGTTTAAGATTGTGGTAAGAACATTATTGGTGTCAATACAATGTGCAAAGTGTCTAAGGGTGAAGCGTGAACCAAATTTGCGAATAACAGACAGACAACATTGACGATCTTATTAAGCAGCTTTCGCTATTCAATAACGTTCATAAAACATCCCTAGGAATGCACTAATGTTGAGATTCCCAAAAATGTTTATGCTAAACAAACCTATATTTTATACGATTATGCATGCTTGTTGAACACATTGCATTGGTTTGCTCAGTGGTATGAAACATATTTGCATAGTTTAGCAGAGGAGAACCCCGGTTTTATGGATAAGAGACATAAATTTTGTAAATCTATTATATAGGTGATAGAACAACGATTTGCAGATTTGCATTTTGGATTACAACAATACTGATGTTACTACCGGATTTATGAATATCGTACAGCTATTATTACTCATATAGTCGGGGAAGATTTTACGTGTGTATTGACGATTTTGATCTCTTTAATATCTTCCTTTACCATGCAGGTTATGATTATTATTGTGACTCATTAACGTGTAACATTGCAGCTCATGCCCAGTACATTAAAAAGAAACCTACTTTATGTGATTACTTGTGAGCGAAAACGTTGGACTTTATTGCAAAATACCCGATGTTGCATATTCAATCCTAGTGTAAAAGATATTGTTCTTAAAAACATGCTTTAAATGCTTGTTCCTATAAATTAGTCTGTACCTGTTGCTAAAAACCGTTCAAACTTAAACTGATAGTCAGCGAAATTGATTTATATTAAATGCTGAAATATAACATAGCTGAAAATAAACTGGATGTACAAAAGGAATTCAGTTGGTTTAAATCAATAGTTCTGAGTCCTGTCATCGACACTCGATCATAAAACTCGCCTGCAGATTTAATAATAGAAACGAAATCGACAAGAAAATTGCTCCAATATTGAGATTTTTGGTATACCGGACGGGAACGGGGAAATAGTAAACAGTTCCGATTCAGTAAAGTACTTACTTTTCTATTGGAGATTGGAAACTCGTATTGGAAACTTTCCCGGAGTTTAAAAACCCTGTTATAACGTCTAAGAAAAACAGAAGAAACACACCACGTTGTGTCCGTCCATTTGTCTCAAACGCATGTTCACTTTAATGGATAGGAAAAAAACAGGAGAGAAGATTAATGTGGGTTGTGAATGTGATAACCACCTTACACGATACATAGTAGACATAATTTAATAATAACTCCGAACTGTACTCATAACTGGGTAAATTTATTAGTAAGCATGGCAGAGTGTTCATTCGCGAACGAAATTCGGATATCAGTTTAATGTCACCATTACCGTATCTAAAATGGCGGAGCTATATGATGAATACAAAGAGTGTAAATTCATGGGGGAAAAGTAGTAATGGGTTTAGTGGATTACGTAGACAGTTTCATGATGTCAATGATGAAGCATCTGCTTTCCAATCACATAGGGTGAGCTTCACGTTCTCGTCATGCCATGCCTAGGATTCTGCATGCATTTAACAACTAAGTGACTCAAAATTGACATGCATGCATATTAGCCCTAATATATACATGCTATTTAACATATACTATTATATACATTAATCTGCAGTCGGTAGATTGTTAAAAAAAGAAAGCATTTTGGATTACAGTGGAAAAGAAAGTATCATCCTGATTGCATGCTTCCAACGCGGAGGAGAATGGGGATGAAGTTCGAACGTTAGTAATATCAGTAAAATTATCGTTATTTAAGCTTTAACATGGTAAATACTTTCATTCTCCATCCTTGGCTGAAAATTTTCTTTAACTTTGTTTGCATATTACACTACATGGAATTACACAGCAGTATTGCTATATAACATGTACACTAATTGGAACACCAAGACTATTTTAACTTTAAACGCAGTAAGCTTTAGCTGATTTCCTAGTGACAATTTGTTGTGTGTCCTGTTGAAAATGTTTTGTAGACTGATTTAGTTATGATGTAAAACCATACCGCAGGTATCTTTAAGTGCATATACGTATGAAGCACAAGTTACTCAAACCTTATCTTCATCTTACAAGCAAAAAAAATGTTCACTGTATGATTGGCATCCTAATGTTGTAAATTAAATGTAACAATGACGTCTCCAGTTGGAGTAGCATTGTTTGGTTGACACTTGATAGACATGATTAAATGATATAAACAATTAAGGGCAAAAGATGATGGGATAGATTGGCCTTCGTCTTTCATCTTAAATAAGATGAACTGTCTGGCTGTCTCTATTTTGAAATCAGTTCATTATCTCGTCATCACTCCATGCACGGCACAATCTAACATTTCATTTCTAAAACACAACTCAGCACTAAAGGACACATGTATGAGAGAAACAACAGTAAGGTTTACACTGAGTACTTGAACTACAACATGTACTTTCTTTTTACTTTCACTTCTGCCAAAAGTTACATTTCCATAATAAGAAGAATTAAAATAGAGTCTGGTGTGGGTTGATTCTCTTGTAAGACATTTTTGTAGCAACAGAAACGAACGATGGAATATTTGGACCGTGTAAGAAGCTTCTCATTCGAATTTAGCATTCACATGAAGAAGGAAGCTGTCTTTCACCAGAAAAAATCTCTATGGAATTGAAGGATTATTTAAAATGTAATACCCGTATTTCCTCTACTCCGTTGCTGTAGAAATCATCGTTGTCGTCGTCGTCATCATAATATGTAATTGCTCTATCTACCCTTTGTTCCTTGTTCGCCATCCGTTGTAAGTGCCATATCCACTTTTGTCCATGGTTTGAGTCTGAGACAACTAGTTGATATTTTACATTTTCCCTTCCTAAAAATCCAGATTTTTTTTCGATCCTTTCTTTGACGAGGAATACTTACTTACGTTTTACATATTTATATAGAACTTAATCACAAAGAAAAAGTTTCGAGGTGTACATTTTAAGCTGTAGGAGGGAAAGCTTCACCAAATTGGTGCCGTATATGACAGGGGTTCAGTAACGCATCCATGAAATAACTTCTCCTTGCCAATAGCAGAAAGAGCTGTTTCGTTTTCTGATTTACAACTGAAATCATTATTTTGAGAGATCATTGCTTGCAAGGGTTTGCTACAAATCCTTGGATGCATGCAAAGGTAATATCCGCCCATGGAGTTTGCTTGAATTCAACACAATTAAAGGAAATACACTTGGCGAAACGTAAATTACAATCGAACTGAGGCTGACTTCGAGTGGCTTTGCTTATACAGTTTCCAAAATTCATGGTTACTCTTACTCACACATGGCATACTCTTTCATTCATTGCTGACACAGTGTCACGCTTCCTTTTCTTCATATAATGACGTTTGGGTGATAAAGGACGGAACAATTTCTTTAATGACAGGCTTATTAATTATCTTTATTTACAGCAGCCAAGGATACTTACAACATTTTGTTTACACTACGATGATCGAGTCGATGAAGATTCATACATAGTAGCTGGTAGTATTCAGATTCAGATAGCAGTAGCGTGCATTCTGGTTTTCCTTTTTGTCTTTGTTATTTATTAAACAGCGAAAGCTATTTTATAAAATTGTCTTAGATGTCTTTACGTCCGTCCGTTATCGCGAAATCTCCAAAAAGAGATTTGGTTAAAATGATTATCTGTTGAATTCCTGTTGCCAAGTTTCAAAAAACGTATCCTTTCAGTTGCCTGCATTGGTAGCACCGTGTATGACTTTATAAATCATGTAAAAAGTCTTCTTTACTGCATAACGAACCTTGCAGATCGTCTAAAGTGCGACTTTCGCTACTTATGGAAATCGTGCTTGTGCTCTTTATTGACGTTTTCGAAGAGAAAGATACTGGATTGGCATGTTATGGTGTCCGTCCCGAGATTATCTCCGAAGCTAAACAGTTTTCAAATTCTGTTGGGAAGCAATAGCTTTATAAGATTACTCATGGTCGTCGATCGGTATCCTGTTTCTTGGCCTGTCCGTGGTTTCGGGACACAGTGTAATGCCTATAGTCAATTGGATTGGGCTGAACCTTTATGGGGACATTAGTACAGCCCCAAAGAAGAACATAGCCCCACAGGTGGTCAAACGTCAGGATATTACGAGACGACCTCTGTATCTTCTGAACGATTTATTCTATTAAAATGAATTTTAGCATGCACATTAGGGAATACCAAATGCTAAGCCTTCGGTATTTAGCGAGCCTTTAAGATAAGCCCTTCACAGGTTCCTGTAGGTGCCCGAAATTTTTGGTGGAAAGATAGATCTATATGAGGCAATAAAATACTACAAGCACAGGTCCCCAAGTCATCCCCCTGGGGACCCACAGGAGGCCAAACAAAATGCTGAAACTTGGTATGCACATTAGGACATAGCTTTTTCCAGGCACCTGCAGGTACCCTTTTGAAATGTTTAATTCTAGCGTAGCAACTTTTTATGGATAATTATTATTCCAAGGAAGTTCCCAGTCATTCAAAGCCTCTGGAGCAAAATATCGCCCGGGGCTCTATGTAAAATATATATGGCATATTTTAAAGATAGTAATCAACGAGTAGTGTCCATTATTTTTATTGCAGTTTTTTAAAGATATAGAGGCATCCTGCCTAAAGTCTGGAAGACTTCCATTCCCAGGCTCCAGAGAAACTCGAAGCAAACATCTGTGCATTTTACTCAAGCAATGGTATTTGCAGAGAAAACAAACTGACAGTTCATGTCATGACAGTTTCCAAAATCCTGACAGTTCATGTTTTCATTGAGAGGAATTAGCTAAGCAAGGTACATATGAAACATCCCGTAGTTGGAAAGTGTCCCTTTAATTTGTTTCATCCTAGATAGCAAAATATAAAGGTGGTTGCAGGTCTTTATTATTATTGCTCAGACACGCACACCTTCTTTTTAAACTAAACGGTTGCATGGATAAAAAACGGCGATAGAAGTGCCATGTACATGAATACAAAACGACAGTGAACAAAAAATATTTTCCTTGAAGAACGATCAAGATGAAATAGAAATGAAATCTCTGAGGGAATTGAGCTTAAACCAAAAAGGTAATACATAAGTAAAACCATACATAACACTATGAAACTAGAGGAAGGAGATCTTAAGAGAAAAGAAAAAACTTTCACCTTTTATTCGAGAAACATATTTTTTGATGGAAACTTCCAGAAGCGCATTACATTGAACGTAGCCCGATAGGTTTGCATGCAATTTTAGAGTCTCCATCCATGCACAAGATTTCCAACCCTGAACGATATAGGCAGAGGTTTGATTTTTACTACAACAATCTTAACGTTCAGGTGGGAAATGAGCGAAGAGAATAGAAAAAATCTCGAAGAGCTAACACCTCCGAGCTTTTCGTTGAATACAACTCTCAGAAAGCATTGCTTACAATAATACTGCACAACGAAAGAAAGAAGTTTTCTTAATCTTAACAGAAACGGATTTGTAAAAAAAAAACTAACGAAAGGTGAGTACAACACGCTCTTGCTAACACACCCGTTCCTGACATGTGTTTTATAGAATGAGTATCTGATATGCAATGCAGCACTAGCAGTTGATAAACTCTTCCAACTTTTGTAAGCTTTTACAATTCATTACAATTATCTTCACTGCTGACAACAACTATATTGATATAAGAAAACTACTAGGAACTATACACTCTTCGGGAAGGGAACAACTGTGAATTACCTTATGGTAGCCCCGGGTTATGGAAAAAAGTTAGAGAAGAAGTAGGCTATCATATGAGAGAGGTGATTTTTGAAACTATATAATTTCAAACAGTTTGAGAATTCAAAATCTCGATAATTTCCTAATTAGCATAAACATCGAGGAATTTTGGTATTCATAGACAGGAAAAGGCCCACGAACTGAGTAAGCATGTAAAAGAATGAGCCGATTTAAAGAATAAATAACGTATGTACCTATGTAGGGTAAACTGTGCCTTGATCAAGTGCTTTACGGTGTACTTGTACATCTTTTTTTACTAATACATATGCACACTGAAATAAAAAAATCATCAAGAAAGATAATAAAAAATTTATTCCAGCAAAGAAGATTTAACATCTTGGCATAGAAAGAAGCTATTTTTGTTGTTGTGTTAGGCTGAGCTTGCATAAAATAATGAGCATCCTGTTCTCCACTTTATCAACCTCGCTTCATGTCTTCATGGTCGTTTATGATGCATTTGAAAGATCGTAGTTG
Organism: Akabosia matsudoensis; assembly: GCA_019593645.1. NCBI lineage: Eukaryota > Metazoa > Arthropoda > Collembola > Entomobryomorpha > Paronellidae > Akabosia > Akabosia matsudoensis. The sequence goes on along the minus strand of VICI01000509.1, from coordinate 18,741 downwards.
TCACTTGTAAAAAATGAAGTTGAAGATATATTGCCCTGGAAAGAATTACACCCTCGCACATTACGTTTATTTCTGTAAGTAACTTTGCATTCATATACTAACAGGAACGTCTTCACAAAGAGAAACAATGGGGACTTTTTTCAGTGAACATTTCGGAGAGGACAAAAATATTGGACACTTTTTTCATAGATAGATTGATTTACACCTGATTCCGTGCAAAAACCAGCAAATCTCTTATATACTTTGAAAGAGAAAATTCTTCTGTTTGGGAACTACTTGAAGTCAACTCTTTTCTCACGAACTATACGATAAACTCCGCAGCTACTCATAACATAGTGAGCTGTTGTTTTGTCTCTGGTATTTTTCATCTTGTTGACTTAAGCCATTTTAGTTGAGAAATACCAAAGGAATTCGTGCCTTTCGTTAGTGAAAGCAACAAGACATGCTAACAATATTATTAGAAAAATTGTAAGAACTGCGAGTGAATGCTCTGGAATGTAACCAAAAGTTGGAACAAACACAATAGACGAACACAGTCACAGTAGCCTTCCTTATTGGCAATGGTAGTGTTGGGGAAATATTCGTCAAAAGACAAAAAGACGTCATCGTCATAATATATAGCGTGCTTTTGCGTGCAATCAACCCACACCGCTCGTGTTAGCAAAGCTCCAACCTTTATGTCACCGTCATTATTCTTTGGATCTTCTGTGAAGCAACAAGCCGATAGAAAAAAAAACTCAGCAACAGATATGAAGTGAAAGCGAGACCCGCTTGTTGGTTATTGACAGGAAAAACTGTTTTGAAAACACCATTCCTTCTGTTTAACTCCATCCTAAGACATGTCGAAACTAAGCTTGGGCTTATTTTTTTCCGCCGTGACAACTTTAAGTCTATTTCAGATGTATATCTTGCGGGGTGAGAATCTAAGCTGTATACATACCACGGGTACATTCATAAGTAGGAATTATGTTAAAAACGATGTGTCTTTTAGTTGGCATGCCAAGAACGTTCTGATTTTCTTTTTCTACTCTTAGTGCACTTGTGATCTCCTTTTCACGATTCAGTACAGTCCCCTATAACTTTCTTTTTCTTTTTTGTAAGGCATACTAAAAGCAATTTTACTCTGGAATTGGAAAAGAGAAGCACGCGACATTTTTATGAATATACCTGTACTTTTGATGATATTTGTACCTAGTACGATGATGAAAATCTGGATAGACGAAGAGTGCTTGGGATTGCTTTTTGAACGGGTTAGAAATGATGTCCCTCAATTGTTTTATCATTGCAGTTGATTCACGTACCTCGAAGTAATGTCATGTAATTCAATACTTTTATTTGGTAGTCAGTTTAGAGCTCCTATAAGTTCATTTTGGATGGTTTGTATGCTTGTTTTTTCTTTATTGCTCCTAGATTCTTATAAAGAAGAAAATGGTTGTGATTTTCCCGAGTATTTTCCCCCAGTATGCCTGTCGCGAAAACGGGGGTGAGACTGTTGAGACTTGGCACTTGGGGTAAATGGTTAAAAATGTCACTCTCACATACGGTCGTATAGAAATTAATATGTAACATTTTACCTAAATCCTAACACCAAATCTTAATCTTACGTTGAAGTTCATAGCTGACCTACATTCAGAACTCAAAATTAAAATTGTCACACTACTACCAACAATTTATGCATGATCCCGGCACGTTTGAAAGTTCAAACTACCATTAAATATTACCTGCAAAATAAAACAAAACACATGATCGAAGTCTTTACAGATTAGCCATCCACAGCATGTTTCGATGTATTTGTGTGTACGATATAGCTGTCATACATTCTTCGAAAACTTGAAATACATAGTTCCTTTTTCACTTTTAAAGATGCACAGGGCCGATAAAATTACAAATTCACTTGTTGAGCTAAAGATTAGCTATGCACGAGGGAATTTCTTCTGTTAGCTTTTTTCATATTACTTGTCATACCATTTCTCCATTTTGATGTAAAGTAAAAAAGAATTCATTCAATTCACTAATGAAAAAAAGCCCCAGTTATTTTGTGGATTTCTTTTATTAATATTCTGATTTGGAATGGTCACCAGCAATATTTCAAACAATCTGGTTGTAATCTTACAAGCACTGGCTTCCATTTAAAACCTTACATCTGATTCAATCCACTGCTGGGGAAACCCGTGTAGAATATAGAATGACCATACCACTGTGACCTGTGATAAACCATGTTACCCTCTCTTCCCCACACATAAGATGTAGTGAAGTGGTTAGATAGAACTGACGTAACGACCAGATCCATGTACAATTCAATGTGAAGTTTCATTTTACAATTAGCGATATCGTCTGCTGACTTCCACCCACATACAGGACATGTGAGAAACCTCTTCGAAATTCATAAAACTCATACATATATAGTCAATAGTTTGAGATTTTTTGTTATTAAGTAATATGGACAGCGAAACCAAAAAGAACGAAAAATACACATCGAATAAAAAATCTCGAAGACTAGCGTAACATGAACGATAGACCATCTGAATACTTGTGGGCGAGCATTGCTTTTAGTCGAAATTTATCTTGATTTGATCTCAAGGGAGGAGTTTAGTTGAAGTGTCGCCAATAGATTTGAATAACATAATTATTGACCTTGTTAGCTTTCTCTTTAAATCGATTCCAAGATACACAGTTAACGCAAGGAAGGATATTTGTACGAAACGGAAATTTTCAATAAAAATCGTGAAGGAATACAACAGTCCATAGTCCGTATTCTTTCCTAAGAAAATAAGGAAAATTCTCTAGTTCAATCTTTGCACTTCAGCTTAAAACGAAACCTGAGTTTCGAAACCCTCATGACCAGACATCATTGTGTGAACAAACAGAGAACATGCTAACCTTCGCGAAGGTCCAACCTTTGGAAGCATTCCTGGGGAATTCCATTACTTAAACGGTTTTTATTAGATTTCTAGACTTGTTTGTTATTTGCTTTTTTATATAATATCATCATACTTTCACAGTACCGATTAGTGGACATCGCTTACTTTCAACTGAGTATTGAGTATTGTCAATATAAGATTTGAGCCTCGAAAAAAATGGCTAAAACAGTGTAGCCAATCGGGGGCGAACAATACAATAATGTATTGGTGTAATTGAAATTTCAATTATTTGCCAAAACAATGGCAAGCATTGCATAGCTACTAGGTACATATTACTACTAAGGGCAGGCAAAACAAGTACCATTTAAGGCTTTTCTGAAACCTTGGAGACCTCAAAATTTTCTACAAATCCAATCGAAACGCTTGACTTTTGAAAGATCTTCAGAAAAATGCTTGTCAAATATTTGATAAATTGGCACTTTCAAGTTGGTCTCTGCGTGACGTTTGGGAATTCCTTGATGAACAGTATTCTTACCAGGGTAATCCCAATCCCAAACTTTACTACAGGGAGATACCCTGTGCGAACGTTTGATGATGTTAATCCAACCCCCTAGACAAAAGTATTTGTGTCATGGGTTTACGAATCATTTTTTGTTCTGATGAATTACATTTTAGCAATAAAGTTCATAGTTGAGTGGGGAACATTGTAAGCTAGATACAATGCCCAAAACAAATGCTAACAATTGTAACGCATAGGTAATATGAACCAAAAGCGAAAAACCATGGAAACACATCGCAATAAAAATAATTTGGAAGAGTTTTTAATTCGCTGTCGTATCTACTATCGATACGCAGGTAGTTAAGTTTGAGACAAACACGTACATATGCCATTCGTATAAGTTGATTCCTTGATTATGGAATATCTTATTTATTTTGATGCATGTAAATTCTTAAGTGGCATCGTGGTGATGACTTCTAATAGGAGTTGCGATGTTGATATGCATGGTATTTGCCTTTGAATCGGATTCGTCCCGAAAACATGCTCTAGTGAAAAAGACATTCCATAATGCATTTGATTTTGACTATGTACACTGAAAACACAGATATCTGGAAGAGATAACTAGTGGCGGGACCTATTATTGAAATATCCAAGCTGTTCTCAGAAAATAGAAAACCGTATCTGTCAGTCTTGCTTAGCATATCTTACGCAAAAGGTTCTTTCTTATGGCTCGGGCTCGAGGGAAAGTATTTTCTATGACTATGCATAGTTCTCTAACATTCTAATAAGGTAAAGGTATGTACTAATAATGCACGTAGAGTTTTGTAAGTAATTTATCCCGGTTAGCTAACATGCTCCTGAGATGAGATCCACAATGACAAGTACAAATAACTGTAATGGAACTCAGGTGGAAGCATTCATTTGACCAAAGCTTTACCGTTTAAGCACCCCGCTGTGACCTCTTAATTAATGAAACTTTCATCCGAAGCTAATTCATTAATTTAAGAAAGAATGAAGCGTAAAAAATGAGTTTCATACAACGAAACAGAGTTTGCTTTGAAAAATACAACTTGTAGAAGTGCTTTGAAGCAAAAACTTATATTAATTTCGTTAAAACCAATTTAAATCAGCAAAGCTTGGTGCGTAGTGGAGAAAAAAAACCGAAGACTTTTTCAAAATCTTAATTCACTATATCACAATCCACCCGTTTCATTTTATGCACAACTTCATCGAACCATTGGCAAACTATATTATGCAGTTTGCAATTACGTAGTATTGTGAACCTTCATAACTTGTACAACGGGTTCGGATTCACCAACCCCTTGAATTGCACAATCCTGACTCGGGAAATTCCTTAGGACAAAATACAATTGTATGGACAGACGTAGTCATCCCAAAAGAACTAGAACGTACGGGAAGAGGGTATCACATTCAGCATCAGAGATTGGTCTCATGATACCCATATATCATTGTCCTAAAAGAACTTGTAATTTAATATAATAACTATGTACTGGTCGTTGAAGTGAAAACTTTCACGATGAAAGAAGACACTTTTTGCGAATATTTTTTACCTTTTAAATTGTCAATATCACACGCGTTTCAATACTGACGATGGAACATGGCGCAAATAAGCCGTGTTCACTGGAAATGGAAACATGTTTCGATGTGAATGGCTTTCCTAAGAAAGATAGCACAAACTTATCAGAATGATCTTGCCTGTGATTTGGCTCACAATGCGGATTGGATTCCTGAAGTACACATTGCATGACACACTAAAATCACGATACCCAGAAGCTTCAGCCCCCTAAGTCTAAAACCTCACCAGTGACTACTATTATGAAGTTAGGAATTTCACCTATTAATGTTTTTCATAGGTTGTAGGTACATTGGAACGGTGAATCCTTATGGTAGTGTCCGTTTCAACTGTTTTGAAGCTATTTACCCTGCTTGCTGCTTATACGTGATCAAATCCAATTGGAAACATGGCCGAGTCTAATGTACACATAATCCTCAAAAGGGGTTACTTGAAATCTTGCGAGACAACCGAGTCAGACAAGCCACATCTTTATTTATGGAATTGTAAGTCCCTCCAATAATCAGGCTTAATCGTACAACACTAAACTGAGAAGAAAGACTTTTTTGTCCTTCGCCAAGGATTTTTTCAATCTCAAAACAGCACCACAACGTAGAAAAAGAATGAAATGTGAGTAAAATCCGGGAATCGACTTGACGCGTTCACACTTAGTCATGCTTGTGCTATCGATATAGCTCACAAACTTTAATGATATTTTAGTACTTTTGCATCATTTATATCTATTAACGACTCTGTGGATCGTAAATTTTTGTTTGTAAATACTGCATGGTGCTTTAATTGAATTACGCACGCTGCATAAAATTAAGGTTTACATGTATTTCTTTCATGTTGACTTCCACTTATTTTAAATGTATATTTTTAACTTCAATATCAAAGAAAAATCAGTATCATGATGACTTAAGGGCGGTTCGTACGTTACCCCATGGTCCCCATAACCCATGGTGATGGTGGAGCCTGACTCCTTAGACAGCCCAGTAACGGAAGTAACCTGGGCACCCAGACGAAGTGTAGTGGATTTCGGAATTCTATCATGACAGGAGATAAACTGAATGTGCAACGAGCTTTACTCCAAACGAATATGAGTAGTATATATGCATTTGAACCCCAGTGGATTCGGTTGCATACGAAAAAGTTCGCGTTCAGTAAATGAATGTAATTCACACTCAGATAAGGCGACAAAAGCAAACTTTTATTATAATATCAGTAAAAACATTCCAGTAAATATTTCGCTTTCAATATGATAACAAATTACATTATTCAAAAAACATAAATTTCTTGTACAAAACTTGTCGCATACTGACAGTTAAAAACCATTACGGGCAAATATTTAGTTTTAGTTTAGGTACATTTGATAGAAATATAATTTTTGTTATAGTTAAAGGAGTCATTTTAAATTGAACAATTGTGACATGAAGCTAGATAGGTTTGTACAACTTTGTAAGACATAATACAATACAATTATAAATTAGAGTAAAAGTATTAAATACATATAATGTGGAATACAAAGACACATCTTTATGTAATGATTAAAAACGTCGGTCTTTATTAGCTATTTGCAGTGAACTTTTTAGGATGAGCAGTTGACAGCTGCCCACATCATAATTAAAAATTTCATCGATAAAAGTAAATGAATACAATCGGACTTGACACTGAAGGAAAGACGGTTTGAAGCGATTGGCCGAAAAGTAGAATTCTTGAAAATCAATGTGTTAGGCGTAAACTTTCAAGAGGATGGGTATGGAGCTTGCCCATGGACCTTCCGCATTTGCTGCACAAGTTGATTAGGTATCTCCGCTAGCACTTCTTTGGCTAGAAAAGCTTTTGTTTCTAATTGGTTGTGTCCATACAATGAGATGAACTTTTGAAGTTCTAGACATAATGCATAGGTAGGTTGACTAGATTTGTTTTGTTTTGTTAAAGCTTATTTCTCTAAATGTATGCTTGACATTTCCAAGTATTACTGCAAAAAGCTTCTGGGAACTACATTCTCATGAGAATATTCCGAAAAACATGCGTCAAAGCGAAGTTACTAGGAACCAAAGCGAAACATAACCCGAGTTTTGGAAAATATTAGTAGGAATTTGGCGAGCATATTTACGAATTGTCACTGTGGCTGTTTAGTTAGTGTAATTAAATTCAACAGAAAATTTCGCTGGAAATCTTGAAAGAATCACTCTTGAAATTAAGTAGTTTTCACCAATTTCTTTCTCATCCACCACACAACTTGATCGGGCAACTCAGATAGAACTTCCCTAGCAAGATTAATTTTGCTACTTATCTGACCTCCGTATGGGTTGGACAAAAATTTTCGAATTTCTGCAAACATCATGTGAACATATAAGAAAGACATTAGTTTCAAAGTTAGCAACAATTAAAAACTGACAGCTGCACAGGTCAAGCCAAAAAAAGATAATTATTAGAGAAACACTTGATTTTTAACATTAAGATCAGCTTTTGCTGTGATTCTCATAAAATTCTGGGAATTTTCCCAATTCGTTAAAGTAAATAGTCGACATTCAGAGGCACAAGCATACAAACCGAACAAATATTCGCATAACATCAGTTACAGTGCAGTGGCGTGCCATTAGCAAAGGAAACAAGTACCGAATGTAACTCAATAAAAATTTAACAAGACTTACCAACAAACTGAACAATATCCCGAACAGCAGCACGGCCGTTGTGCCGAAGTAATCTTCCGTCACTGTCGAGAAACTCCATTGCTGAAAAGTCTTCGTTTCCGACACCGATAATAATCACAGACATGGGCAGAACCGATGCATTGATAATAGCTTCTTTCGTGGCATCCATGTCTAAAAAATGAAGTGAAAAGTGTAAATCTCGAAGCCTCTGACAAAGCTTCTACAAGCGTTAAGCCAAATTTACCACAAATGATTCCGTCCGTGATAATAAGCAAGACAAAATAGTTTCGACCGTCCTGGTAGGAGGCCGCAAACTGAGCAACGTGATTAATCACGGGAGCGAAGTATGTTGGCCCTAGAAAATGCAGTTCAAAAGTTCCAAAATCTCATTCCATACAAAAGATGTTTTTTAAAATCCGAAAAATACGTACCATACAATTGAACTGTGTTTAAAGAATGATAATACGCTTGCAAAATTCCAGATACACCTTCACAGAAAGGATTTTCCGGATTTCCATTCAGGAAAAATTCATGAGAGACGACGTGACTAGGTGGAACCCGGGCTCCAAACCCAAGCGCTGGAAACAACTTGTCAGAATCGTAGTCCTGAATAATTTCACCTGCAATTAGAGAAGTATAAAAAAGAGGATTCGAAAAAATTCAGACTCAAAACCACTAAATGATAAAATCCAACGTACCAACAGCTTTGATTGCAAGAGAATATTGGTTGTCCATTTGCGAGTTACGGTAATGTAAACTGTTTGGGTTATTTGGGTCACCTGCAACGAACAAACATTTACGAAGTTGACACACATGCAAAGAAACTGTAGATATATTTCAGGTAGACGACAGGTTCGTTACCATTCGATGCTGTAAAATCCACCGCAACAGTAAAATGTAACTGAACACCACTTTGAATATAATCTAAGAACGACTTCTCCTCCTCAATTCGAATCCATTCTATAGTTAAATTTCCAGAATTAGTGTACGACTTCTTCTTTTCCTTTTTCTTTGGATTCACCACAGAATAACAAGCGTTTCCTGCACTTATTTCTAAAAAGAATTTCAAAACCAAACTTTTTAGTATAATACAATCGCCACCGTTAATCGTAACCGTATGATTTTAATTACTTGACTGTATCTCGGTGTACGATGTCATGAATTCTCCTATAAAGTCACTTGATCCGTCATTGTCCCAATCCCACACTTGAAAGCGAAGTGGCCGATCAGGGGTTCCACTAGTCAGGGATATAACTCGCATTGAAAACGGTGTCCAGTCAGGATTTAACGTGTTTTTGATAACGTCCGTTTTGTGGACATTAGTCCATGATCCGTCATCCATTTTCTTCGCAATGATGACGTATGGGTCACTTTTGCCGAAGAAGTCCTTTTTATCCAAGTTTCTGGCATGCATTTTCATAAACAGAACTTCTTTGTTTGTTCCCAGTTCTTCTGCTTGGACAACAATTTGAGATGCTTTCCCATGAAACCCAGGGGGTAAGCTCAGATTCCGTTCAAACTATTGTAAAAGGAACAGCAGAAATTAGCCAAAAGTTTTCATCAGTAGATTTTCTTTTGGAATTGTATTCGCACGTTCATTCACTAACCTTTTTGCCTGGCGCTGCTACAATTTCGCCTAAGCTACATTCCAAGCTCCCCAGAAAGTCATGAGCGTCAACGGTATAAGAACTGCCATCCCAATCGTAAATGGAAAATTTTACAACCTGATAAGTTGTTAAGCAAACTTCCAGTAAACCATCTTAACATCAATCTGCAAACTAATTACTACCATCCTGCCAACTTACCTGTCGCTCTTCGAATCTGTAGTCTATTGTAAATTTCGTGTTCCATGACGGATTCAAGCTATTCTTAATTTGTTCTGTGCGTCCCACTTCCGTGTACTGGTTGGTCCGAAGGTCTTTCAAGTAGAGAATACAAACTGGGTCTGATTTAGAAAACGTATCGCGATCCAGTAAGTTCCTGACAAAAAAAAGATCACCACCGTACAAATACTATTCACACAATTTCTCAATTGTTTCCCTAGCCCAATCAATCACCTGCATGTAACCTTCAATTCAATCAACGTAAAAATGCGACTAGCCGCAGGTCCTAAAGGCCGAGGTCCAGGATTTAGACCTTTAGTTATAACTTCACACTCCTCCATGTCAAGGAAAGGTTATTCTCGTCAAATGAGAAACTCATAAAACATACATGAACACGGGTATGGCGAACTTTCAACTTGGTCTGATGAATTTAGCTAACTGTGTCAAAAGCCCTGATTACCCACTTGAATGAGAGGAAAGCAAAAGCTCATTTCAATTTCCATCAGCAGTCGTCCCATTGTGCGATGCACTCTGCATAATCAACAAGTACTAAATTGTACTTTCCGTCACCTATTTCGACTATGCTAACCGATACCGATATCATTCTTATCTCTTACTGCAACCTGTAAGCCAGACAACTGCAGTGTATTACTCAAGCGTACACGACAGCAATTCTCCAACCATGAGTCTCCATATTAATCGTCGACCCGAGCGGACTAGCATCACACACCCAATGAAGCTTATCTGCTGGCGATGAGGCTCGTGTGACTATCGAAATGCAAAAAATGCACATCACTGAGCTGATGAATGATTGTTTCAGGTTTTTACGACTTTATTTTAACATCTTTCTAAGCATAAAGTATATTTCCCGGTGGGGAAAAAATGTACAATAAAACTAAACAGCCAACAGTGAACCGTTGAAAGTTTTGTGAGTGAAAAATTAAATTACAAAATGATTCCAGTCTCGAGTTTCAAAATTTCTACTGAACTAATGCCGCCCTGCAGGTTCAGGAGGATACAATTATAAAATTTAGGACAATGGTAAAGTTATGTGTAAATTTAGGACAATTATGTGTATCTTTCCAGCGGGGCATAGTTGAGAAGCTTTTCGATAAGGTCGACATGCCCTAAGAGCATTCTGCGGCAGCAGTATCTCTTCAACCCAAGTGCATCCAAGGCGTCACTAAAAACAAATGCAAAGTTGGAACCTAATCAGTAAACCTGTCAAATCATTGATTTTCTAACAAAATTGGCCACGTATATTTTTTATTTGATGATACCCTTCTGTATATTCAGCTTGAAGTAATCCCAAGTAGGCCTCCCACTTGTTCCCGATGACCTTTCCGCAGGTGAAACATCTAACTGGAATGATCATTTTGACTAACTTTGCTTTCTCGGTGAAGTTAGACCAAGTTGTGTTCGTTTTTAGACAAAGAGACGAAACGACTTGGGGAAATTAAAGCACGAGCTCTTTTCACTTATTCTAACTGATTTAACTGCATCAACTATCAATTGTTAATTTTTGCTTTGTTTACGACTACGAGTGCTTTTAATTGGAGAGTGTTTGCGATTTGCCAGAATCACATGTAAACTAAGCTATAAGCGCAATACTGAGGGCAAATCAACTCCAGGACAAATGGCACCACACGAGCTGGGGCATTGTGAGAAGTGTGAGATGAATGTTTACAGTCTCGCTTTGTGCTTTTTTGATTCAGCTCTAGTAGCTTGATACATGATATGAGAGAGAAAGAGAAACGTTGCCTGTTTCTTCATTACGCTGGATTATCAATATCAGTCTTTGTCATAATTAATGGTTAAACCCACGTAACATACAGTAGTTTAGTGATCCTGACTCCTGACAAGTACCCTGTCTGAACTCAGCACCCCTATGCAAGAAAAGCGAAGCCGCCGAAAAGGTAGACAATGGAAAACTTACTGACATGAAATATGCTATGGACTGATGGAGTTCTGAATTTTTTTGTCGGAAACTGTTTAAAGTGGTTAAGAATCAGTACTTACTTGGATGACACGGTAAGCTCCACTCTGGAGGTTGGCATTGTGAATTGACTTGTTCCTTGTGCAGGTCCACTTGGTCCTCCGATTCCCTGAGACACAGAAGTTTGTAAGTAGTTTTGAGTAGGAGGTGGTCCGCCACCATAAAATTGTGCAGGAGGTGGCGACATGACATTTTGTGTCGGATACGGTGGAGCTCCTGCAGCTGTAGGCGGCATTGGAACCCCAGGCATCATGTTTTGCACCCCCGGTGTCGGGAAACTTGTAGGGGGATAAGGTGCGCCCATCGGCGGATAACCTTGCGGGCCTGGAGGAGGTGGAGCACTTGCAGATGTTGATGGTGCGTATGGGTACATGACGTTTTAAAAATAAACTCTGTATCACAAACAGATGAGATAACTTAAAATTTACTAAATTCCGTAGCTTTTAAGTAGCGACGGTGGCGCCAAACCGTTGTGACAACTGATGCAATTTAGAGACTTTTTAACTACTCGTTGGTAAACTGGAAAATTTATATTGAATACTAACTGGCTAACATTTTTTGCTAGATTGACCGATCGACTTGAATTTTGAATGTAGTAAATACCAAACAGAAAGCCAGGGCATCAGAGTTTTACTAAACACTATATTTTTGTTAATACATTGTAATCAATGGCAATTCATTAATTTTAAACTTGACGCAACAGTCCATTCTTTCCTCCCAACACGTTGCATATTAGGTTTGTACAATGACGCATATGACGCATGTTCGTGCGTCGCAAAAATGTTGTTGCACGTATGCTAAACTAAAACCTGTAGTACAGCACTTCTAGAGTTTAAAAAATATGTACCACAGCGCAATCAAACAGGTTAGGTAAGGCTGAGCTATGTTCTGTGCATATCTTCAATCTTGCATGAAATATAATATTCTGAATGTCTCTATTGCGTGCAGCAATGTTATGTCTGAATGGGTTGATATTTGTATTCGGCTTACCTACGTGACAGATAAAATGTTAGCGTGTTTATGACGTAGGGATATGGAAATGACTAAGATTTTTGAGATCGATCTGCTTGTGAAAGATATTTGTATTGGCTATCTAATTGTTATACCGTATCCGTTGACGTCATACGTACTTAATCATCCGTCTTATCAAACTCCTACAGACTATGTTGTTTGTTGCTTGTCTCTCTCTCGGACGCCTATTACTTCCAATGAAATTGTCAATGTGATGATGAACATGGTCAAAATTTGAGCCAATTTCTCAACTATAAAAACTAGTGCGCAATTATGCCCGTTCCGTTCCCATTTTAAAGTCTTTGTCTTATATGCTGGTTACCACGAATATCCTGCTTAGATAAATTGCAGCTCAGCTTTATCAGTACTGAGACGTGAACGACATGCAATAGCTAGTATAACCAAACCACAAATTGATATCTTCGGCCATAATTTGTGGATACCGCTAATTGCTAGCAAATAACTGGTAACTAAGTGTGGCCATACTGTGTGTTGTCAATTACAAGTTCCAATGCTTGTGAAATGTTCCGAGAACAAAAACACTGAATGTGAGCTATATGTTGACGTACCAATAAAAGCCTGTGTTGGAAAATGTTAACACTCTCCCCCTTGATCCCCTTATTTTAAACCAATCCCATTATTTCAAAAAATCAATGAATAATGAAATTACAAAATCATGTTAACTTACACCTAAGTTTCAGTTGTCGAATCTAATAGAATGGAAAGGTAGCCGATCGTTTTTCGCAAAGTCGTCATTGGAAATATGACGAAGTAATGTAAATAGAGATGCTCCTCGGCTCGTTCCAAAGTACAGAGCTCCGTAGAAGCTGTTGTATATTTGGGATGACTTCACATATTGCACCAAACTTATGACTTATCGACACAACAAATTTCCGTAGAAATCTCAACAGGTGATTGTAAGAAATGTACTAAAATTCGAAAAATGGTTTTATCAAGTGTACTTCTGCATGTTTTCTTTACGGAACATCGGTGTTCATATATTTCCACCGATATCACATCCTGTTTCCCGGAGGTGTAGCATTCCCAAAATGTAGAAACAGTTTTTATTACAATGAAACATGCGAGCAGATCCTCCATACGTTTAATGCTTTCTTTGCCAAATTCCAGACTCACTAGACGATTTCCTTTCATGCATATAAACTTTCCCCATTTAGGTTTCATAGAATAGCGCTGGTTCATCATTACTATTACTCTGAAATCGTAAAGACAGCTCCAGTATGCATAGTGCACAGTGGTGCATTTCTTCCGAGAGAATTACGAACAGTTTCGGGTTGTTTCTTTGTACTGTGTTGGAATAGAAATGCTTGAGTTCATCGGAAGACGAAAGTGAAGAAATCCGACACTTTTGTGTTTATGTTTACTCTATGGTCATTTTTCGACAGAATATCGTTAAACTGTAATAGTGTGTCGCATACAAATGGAGTTATATTTATGAAAATTAATCCTTTATTACATTCCAACAATTACTGTAAAATAATATTGTAAATGAATATTTCACATCGAACTAAAAGCTATCAGCACAACCAATAATAAAATTCAGAGAGGTATAAAATGACACAGGTATTTATCCTGAAGGCACTGTTCCCTTGATTAGCGGTAACTAAAAATATAAAGATCTGGCAGTTCAATGTACGTGTCCGTTGCAATTTCACATTAAGAGAATGAACGTCAGTCTGTATGTGTTAGTAGTATTCAGGTTTATCAGTCATTAAAATAAAATAAAAGTTCTGCTTTGAAAAAATACGAAATTTGGTGGAGTCAGCCTTTAAAATATTTCAAGATTTGGCATAATTTTGGCCACAGTCTGACAAATAAGCAAATAAAAAATCGTTAGCGTTGAAAGGTTCATAAAATAAAATAAAATCCTTCGTAAACTGCAAGTTGACATTTACAAGAGGATTTTGCATACTACTGAGAGTGTAAAACATAAAAATGTGTTTGGAATGCACAAGCACGTCCAATACGGCTATAAAGATTACTACAATGGAGTTATTTGTTTGGTGGACATAAACTGCATGAATTGAGTTGGCACTTCAGCAAGAACTGCCCTGGCCAATGCTTCTCGTGCTGCGGCCAAGTTCTCTCCATGTTTAGTTAGGAAGTCTCGCATAGCTGTGAAAGTATTTTGATAAACATGAGAAAACATTGTTCGTAGCATACCAGCTCATGTAAAATTCGTGCATTACTACTTACCGTACAAATTGAACAATGTCACGTGCAGCAACTGCACCGGTAGCACTCTTCAAGACGCGCTTGTCTCCATCCAAAAACTCCATAGAGGAAAAGTCCTCTTCGCCAACGCCAACAATAATGATCGATAATGGCAGTGCAGATGCAGCAACAATTGCATCTTTGGTCGCCTCCAGATCTGGAAGTTTGCCAGAAAAATTTTAAATGAGTTAAAAATTGAAATGAGTAGCATATCAGAAATTATGGTGCTAGATTTAAGATAGTGTTGAGCTTACCGCATATCATTCCATCGGTAATGATAAGCAAAATGAAGTAATTGCTTCCATCTTTGTAGGTAGTGGCAAACTTTGCCACGTGATTGATTATCGGGGCAAAGTATGTAGGACCACTTAAGCGAACAGTTTGGAGAGCTTTGTGGTAGGCGTCTAGAACTCCCTCCACTCCATGGCAGAACGGATTCTGCGGATTGAAGTTGAGAAAAAATTCGTGGCTTACTTCAGTGCTCGGTGGTATTTTGGCTCCAAAGCCCAATGCAGGAAAGAATCTATGCAATTTACAAGTATTGTTGTGTTACAAAGCAAGGTACGTTTTATCCTGCATTATGATGGAAATGTAGATCGAACATACTTATCTGAATCATAGTCCTGAATAATTCCACCGATTGCCTTTATGGCTAGGCTGTACTGGTTATCCTGGTTAGGAATGATGCAGTGAAGACTGGCCGGATCTTTGGGGTTTTTGTTGCTGGCAGTAAAGTCGACAGCTACTGTGAAGTGGAGCTGGACCCCACTTTGTAGGTAGTCCACGAATGTGAAGTTCCTCTCGGTTACCTGCAGTGAAACCACATTAAGGACTCCAGAGTGTTCATAGCCTTTCTTCTTTTCTTTTTTCTTTGGATTGATAAGAGGGAAACTGGCTGCCTCTTTTTTTTGCGCTAAATTGAATTGAATCAATGAATTGAAGTTGAAAGAAACTCTTTAAATGCAATACTTTGAGTTCAAAATACACATACCGTTGCGAAGTTCTTGAAATGTAGTCTCAAACTGACCAATCAGGTCATGCTTCTCGTCTTTGTCGTGGTCATAAACTTGAAAAAGTAGCTTGCGATTGGGATTTTTGCCTGTCAATGTTGACACATCCCCAGCAATAGGACGCCAATCAGGGTCAAGAGTCTTCTTTATAACCTCAGTGACAAATACTTGTGTCCATTCGTTGTCATCCGTTTGTTTGGAAACTATTAGGAAAGGATCACTTTTTCCGAGAAAATCTTTCTTGTCTAATCCTCTACCATTCACAGTCAACTGGTATGTGTCTTGACTGTTTCCAAGTTCCTCAGAGTAGATAATTATTGCAGATTTGTTTTCCTTTCCTGCCAGTTTAGGTGGAAGCTCCAATGTTTTCTCATACTAAAGACCGGAAAAATATAGGAGCTTATAGGAGCACGATTTGAAGGTCCAATGTAGGTATCGGGAATGAATGACTTACTTTGCTGTACTGAGCCGAAACTATTTCTCCCAGGCTTGTCTCGATACTTCCCAAATAGTCGTGGTTGGACAAATCTTTCTTATCTCCGTCCCAGTCATAAACAGTAAATTTTACCGTCTAGCAAAACAATTAATAGTTACTGCGCATCGCATTGAAACTTGTAAAAGATATAATAAATTATGTGCCCTACTTGTCGCTCCTCGAATTTGTAGTCCAAGACGAATTTCATACTCCATTTTGGATTTAAGTTGTCCATGATGTGCTCAGTCCGTCCAATTTCCACATATTCGTTGCCGTTTTTCACATGAAGGACACAAAATGGGTCCGATTTGGATGTTGAATCTCGGTTGATGAGATTCCTGATGTAAAATAATGAACAAACATCAAAATTAATTTCAAATTTTCATATTCTTATCGCCCGATTTTTAAATAGACTTACTTGGCAGAAAGCCGCAATTCGACCTTTGTCATGGCCATCTTAAGGGCTCTTGTGTCTATTCTTGTGTCCAAAATGTGAGATGGTCAAGAAAACTTTCACAACCTGGTGTTTCAAGAAGATATCTCTTTTAACAGCTAAAGTTAAGTAGAATGTGTGGAGTGGACGTATCGTTTATATATAAGAAAATCTAAATTCACCAAGAAAAATCGTTATTGTGTGCACTTGTGCTTGTTTCTTGCCGATCCTTTATGAATGACTAATCCAGAATCGTAAATGACAAAACTACTAGCAACAACAAAAACAAAATATCTTGTGACGTTGTCTGTGTTACCCTCTTGACAAATGCAGATAATGTTGTCATGCTACTATTTGCATCCATGCAAAATCAATCTCACACTGATTCATCCATTCCATGATCATTTGAGCATATTTAGCCGTGACGGTACGTTGCAGCGAACACATGCGAGTAAGTAATGATAGGTACTGCAAAAAACTGGCTGGCATATACATCCACGTTAGCGGCAAACGATAACGTAATGTGACGATAGCATGGTGGTAAAGAAAACGAAAGACACAGGATTCTGAATTGCAACTCTTGTTTGTCTGTAGCATTTTTCGTAAACTGTTAGAATCTATGAGCAAAGAAGATGTGGAAATGGAAAGCAAAATATTTTAGCTGGAGGCACTGCCTGTTTCCTTATGAAGCAGAATCCAGGGCCAGCATGTTCTCTAGATATACAGAGGCGTTACGTCATTGTTTTTTATGCTTGTATACTTGCTTTTATTGAGTCACGATTCAGAGATGAAACTCTAAGTCGTCATTTCGTTGCCATCTTTAGCTTTGAAACATCTTTATTATAGACGAATGCTGTTGTTTCTTGTCGTAGCATGCAATGATATGATAATCGCACTGTTTGTTTGCCGTTACTGATGAATACCTTCTAAATACGAGTCAAGGGCAAGAAATTAATGGCGATACAGACAGCGATGATGGAAACACGAAATGTCTTCGCTATGATGTCATACTTATATCTAGACATCAGGGCATCAATGGAATAAGTCAGAATTCCATTATACGCTGGAAAACCAAGGGAGAATCCAATTGAAAATATCTGGCAGGAGTTGTTGGATCAAAAATGTTAACGTACTAACATGCATACAAAAAATGTACGAGGACCATAATTTTAGTCAGAGGTCCCCAGTAGAGTGAAATTTCATCTAGGAGAGGCATTCGATGCTATATTGTCATTAGTCGTAGTCTTAGTAACTTTCATTCCGTATGCTTATACGCTCATTGTTTTTGTGCAAGTTTTGTGTAAATTGCAAAGTAGAAATGGAAGAAGGTTATGCAAATCGTAGAATAGCCAGAATAGCATCAAACATCCCGTTTGAATACATCTTATTTCATTAAAACTTTTCGATAATCTATGTTTTCCGACAAATTCCACACAGAAGCAAACAGAAAAAACATCAGGAAAATTAAATTTAAGAACACGATGGGCAAACTAAGAAAACCCGTATTAAGGAAAACAAATGCCGACGGTCAGAGGGATAGGTTTCGATATGGAATGGCTGCCATGCAAGGTTACCGACCATACATGGAAGACTCACATCAAGTAGCACTAACTTTGCCAGGGCAAATGGATAAATGTGCGTATGCCGCAGTTTTCGATGGACATGGTGGAAGCCAAGCATCACGATATTCTTCACGAAATCTATTGCCTCATATTTTGAAAAGATTTGACGAAATGAATGCGCCACTGTCCCAAAGTAACGTAAATGATGTGCGAAATGCTATTGTGGATGGATTTGTTGGATTTGACGCAAACATGAGAGGAAGCAACCAAGTTCAGGACGACAGTGGGACCACAGTCGCAAGCGTTTTCATTTCCGAATCGCACTACTACTTTGCACATTTAGGTGACTCCCGTGCCTTTCTTTGCAGAAATGATAACCTAGGGTTTGTCACAAAAGACCATAAACCATGGAGAAAACGTGAAAAAACTAGGATTTACGCTGCCGGAGGAGTAGTCAGGCGTAGGCGGTACTGGCATTAATGTACCATGCACAAAGATAGACATTAAAAATAATAAACTCATTCACTCCACCACCAGGGTAAACGGGAGACTTGCTTTGTCTCGGGCCCTAGGAGATTTTTCATACAAAGCTAATCCAAACAAGAG
>VICI01000508.1:0-36567 GCA_019593645.1 Akabosia matsudoensis | reverse complement strand
AAAATTGGAGGAATGGTAATCTTGTTTTTTTTTTTTTTTTTTTTTTTTGTAAATGTGATTTTATTTTAATTTTTTTTGTGCAAGGCGCACATGTGGCCTGATCAGATTGGAAATTGGAGTCAGTGACCGTTTCGGTTTATGTTTTTAATCCAAATATTTTTATATTTTAATGACAGAGTAGAGTTCAATCTGTAGTATCAGAGCAGTGTTATCAGTTTTTGTTGTTGATAAGGTAAAACAAATCAAGCCGAGGTTTGTCCAATATCGATTACGATTACGGTTATTTTGGATTTGCCATTATTCAATCAACACACAAATATTGTACAATAGCATCATCATAGCCACTGGCCTATTTTACTTGAATCAACATATTTACGATATCACTTTAGGTCGTTATTTATGCGTAATTAGCTGTACTTTGATTGATGTAGTCCGTTAAATGTTTGTAGGCAAATAATAAACCTTAGGAGATCACGATTGCCCTTAACGAAACAAATTGCAAAATAAGGTTCCGCGGCATGTGTTTTAAATGTGAACTGATATGTTTTTTTAACAGTTTGACGAAAACAAAAGATTTTTCTAGTTTGTCCAAGGATGCACAAGATATTATGGCATTTACCGACAAAACAAATTCTCTATGAGCGTCGTTACTCTGATAACCATCAAAAAGCTTTATTTTCAATCAGCTCTAAGTATTTTAGCATTGTAAATCTGTTTCCATACAAAATAAAATTATCAGATACAGTTCGTCGTTTCCTTCACGTGTGGTTTGACCCTCAAAGTTATTAAGATGTGACCCTCACAAAGTTACTTGTCGGTATGATTTTACTTATTGTCAATTGTGTTGGCGACTGTTATTGACTGATCTTTTGATAAACTAGAAATAGGGTAAATCAACGCGGTTCATTTTATTGGATACATGTTTGCCAAAGAAGACGCTCTGATTGAGTTAACAAACAAACGCAAAACCAGGATGAAAAATTGATTATCACGAAGCTTTGAGCTACCAAAAATAAAAAAAATAAAATCTATGTCATGCGTATCGTCGATAAAAAGGGAACGAAAATATTGTCACGGTTACGATTCAAGTCAGGCATTCCGTGAGCTGCTCAACTTTTTCAATTGTTCTGGTGTGATGTTGTGTTAACTGTTAATAGCATTTTTTAGTGAAAAATTTCACAGGTAACAAACAACCGCTATATTTCTTTTTTCTTCTGAATATTCAATTTTTTGAGGAGTTTTATGTTTTTTGAATGTTTTAAAAAGGATTAGATTAAGATTAGTGATGTGTGGAATTAGGGTGCAAAGTAGCTTTTCAAAAGAAAAAAGTTATCACCTTTTTGAGAAACCAACACAAAGTTTGACAAGTGAATAGATCAAGTAAACAATTTTTTTACTTTCGTTGTAAAAAGCAGAGGTAGCGCTCCAAATTTTCGCATTTGACAACATGACTGGCAGCCCATGAACCACAAATTTGGAAAATTTGCTACTTTTTTTCCTTGATCATGTACTTATTTTTTTCGTGATTGTGGAAACCTTAAAGTATTCCAGTTTTCAATCAATGTTTGGCACGAAATTCAATTTTATAGTGGAATTCTTGACCGTTTCATTATGAAAACAATTTTGATAGCAAAAATTTTTTGTCAAGGCCTATACCGCAGTGGCTTTGATATTTTTTTAACCATAAAAACAATTTAAACAAACTGCAAGTTGGCTACACAATTAAAATTACATTTGACATTTTTTTCGTCCTCATCATATCCATAAAAATATCTGATTTTCTGAATGCTATTGGCCGTTGAGCAATTAGTAAACGACAGAAAGTCAAACTAAGCGATAACTCATAATTTTATGGCTTTCAAAGTCCCAGGTCATGCCTTCATTTTAGCGTCACTCTTGCCATGTACAACTCTGGGGGTAATTCATTCTTATCAAGTCGTTTAGAAAAAAAACAAGTTATCTAGTTGAAATCACTACATGGAATAAAGTATACGGTATAGATTATTATAAAGTTGATCTTGGGTTAACTAACGTTGAAAACTGTTGAGAAGTACCAGTCATCCCTATCTAACTAGTCACTAAATAAAAATTGAATAACCTTTAGGAAGAAGCCATTAATACATTATTTTCTTGCGTGATGTTTTAGCTGTAGGCTTCGTTTCACCTCTGTGACAACAATTGCCCGTAAATCATATTTTAGGCTGAAAAAATATCATGAATTTTTGTCTGGCTTATGTTAATTTTTATCGAAAAAATATTTTGAGAAAAATAGACTCCATTGGAGATGTTGAAAGATGTCGTGTGATCACTGAGTGACATAACCACTCAAAGGGAGAACAATGTCCCAATTTCTCCTCAGTTTTTGGTATTTTTTCGGCCTCTCGCCCTTGTCGTTACGTAATGCTGTTGACGAAATTTTCGTTTCCACAAGGACTCTTGAAGGCATACACTATCTAACCATCTCTGGTCATGTCATTTTCAAGATAATTGTGAGTTTTTAAAAGAAAGTCTTATCGACAAAATAAATCTCTTGATTACACCCATTTGACAATGTAAAACACGACCAAAAGGAACAAGCTATTTTTTGACGTGACTCAAACCGTATATCCTTCTCTATTCCTGTTATATCTTTATGGTTACCTTTTGGCAGTGTGTAGTCGCCTACAAATCTATATTTTTTTCCTTGTCAATCTTATTTTATTTTATTATAAAAATAATTGGCGTGTTTTCACTTTGATGAACTGTTCGTAATAGGATACCCTAGCTGGTAATCAGCCGCATCCAAGCATCCAACCGTTTTGGCTATCTGCTAACCAAGTTATATAACACAAAATTATAAAATGTTTTTTTTAATACGTTTTCATTCTGATAATTGAGAACGTCATGGGAAACCGTATAAAAAAGTGGCTGGGTACTTATCGTCATTCTGAACGATTATTACATGATTATATTATTACTGTCATGACAAAAGCGACTCTACGTGACAAACGTCGTCTTCAGTACAAAAGTTTCCATTGCAAATTTGACATTAATAGTATAAACGCTATGGGAAATTAAACTAAGCAAGTAGTTTTTTTAAATTTAATAAAAATGTATAAGAATTCTCTTTGTAATGTTGGTTGTACCTTCTTTCGTGTGCTTTTACTCTGAGCACTGAGTAAGTAACAGCTTAACAAAGATGGCTAGTGGTTTTAATGAGGATTTTGTTTTGTGTAATCACACAATTGAATTCCTTTATTTTTCTTCCGTTTTTATATAATTTTCGCCGCACAACCAATTAACGACTAGTTCTACGTTCAAATAGCCACAAAAAAGGGAGAAATTGCCGAAGCCGCTTTTAATTAACGAATTAGTACAGCGCACATGGGTCGAAATTAAAAAGATCCTTTTTTTAAATGAATGCGCATTTTCTTTAAATGAAAAATAAGATCAAAATAGGTAGCCCAAATAAACAAAGTAAAAAAGTGCTTTTTGCAGCGGATTGTACAATTCATATTGACCAGGCTTGGAAATTTATCAGTGGAAAAATGTGAGTGCGTCACATACCCACTACTCATGCATTTCCGTCTTCCTCAACGCACACGACCGGTAAGGAGCTTTGTTTTTGTTGTCTGCAGAAAGTAAATCTGCTACACTGATACAAAATGCCCACCGCTATGTGATCAAGGCTAGAGAGTCGTGTGTCGGTAAAGTTTATTGTACGTTGAGAGACCGGATGTTGTGTTGCATTTTACAAAGAAGGCAGTGAAGAAGAAAAATAAACAACTGCTGCAATGCAACAGAAAAAAACGACATATCCCATAACAGGTTATTATCATTATGAGTAGACTATTTACTATGAGTGGTGATCCGTACTCAGCGCAGTTGCTACTGAAAATGATGATACATAAGCCAATAATCGTAAATTATGGCGAAAAGGAGAAACTGTGTGATTTTGCCAAGAAAAAAAAAACAAGTCAAGAAGCTGCCGGTTTGTTGTCCTCTTGTGATCATTAAATTTCATTAATGAGTACTTGGGTGAGAGATTACTACCTGTGTAGGTGAACATAAAAAAAATAACTCCCTTTTTCGTAATGTATAACATCAAATCCACAGTCAATTTTTTCAAAAATATATGAATAAATTTAATTCATATTTATTACACTTTTAATAATAGTTGACAAATAGATGAGAACAAGTAAAAAATACCTCTTTATTTTTTGGTTGTCACTTTAAAAGCACGATATTGAGGCCGTAGTAGAGTCACAATCAATTTAAAATGGTTCCAACATTTTGAATGTTTCCAAGTCAAGATTTTCTAAACACGCATTAAAATGAACACTGCTCAACGTGACGTGACTTAAAGTGACAGGACCATTAATCTTCAATTCGTAGAAAAAAAGCATTCTTAATGAAAAGATTTGTTTGTTACGATTGGATGCATAATATATTTTTAAAAACGTTGATATAGAGCTTGACTTGTGTTACTTGGCGCTGTGTATTGTCATGACAGTACTGAACTTTCAAACGAAAAAATCACAAATTTATCTTTGCAGTTGATCGAAAACGTGACATCAAGGGATGGTCTAGTACGAAAAAAACGTCGTAATAGGTTAACTTGATTGACAGCAGTAAATATATTTCCTTTTGGGTAGTATTATCAGGGAAATGTGAGACGCTGGTCTTGTGGATGGACTACTGTGGGAATCTTTCCCTTGCCAATTATCATTCAAGCTCTTGAACTCTAGTTCTCAACATAATTATTTATGATTTTCTTCGAGTGTCATGATGACTAATGATGACCGATTACAAAACATTTTCATAAAATTTCTGCAGAAAGACCACCTAACAAATTACAATGATAAATTGCATTACCACCATCTTCGAAGAAGTTTTAAACGAACGATGCAAACCTTTGTCACAGATTTTGATTTTTCATGAGTATCATTGTGGGGGGCTGTGAATGGTACGCGTATATGTGTTTTGAGGAAATGTATGAAATTTAACAAGTAATTATTTGTAAGTTAGCAGAAGGACTTTTTTTTATCAAAGTTCATTTAGAGCATACCAAAATTATGACGTTTTTCAAAGACGTTATAGCGGATTAAGGGTAAAATTGGCGTAAGGGGGTGGAAGATAATGAGGCTGTTTGGGAAAATGTGCGTGAGGCTGGTGATGAAACAGCATGAGGCGTAGAACAACTTATTTGGAGAAGAGCAGTATAGTAATTAAAGTGTGTCATTTTTGTAATATTAGGTAATTTTAGTTGAAAAATGGCAGTACGCTAACTGCCGAAAACAATATGTAGGTAGGTGATAGGTCAACATTAAGCAGGATTGCATAAGCAATTAAACATTCTAAGCCTTGTTTATTTTTTTTGGTTCGTTCTGTTTAGGTGGAGCCAAAAATTCTAGAAAAAAACCCATCAATATCCGTTGCTATTGCAACGCAACTTTTGCGACATTTTTGGGAGGTCCTATCAAGAAAGATAAATTTGAACCATGGATCGGGTACGTATGGAGCGAAAGAAAATCTTAAGGCTGATAACTGCTGTGATACTCGTCACAAGTCCACTGTTAACTGTCAGCTTGGAAAATGGTCTGGCGAGGACTCCACCAATGGGATGGCTCGCTTGGGAACGGTTCAGGTGTAACACAGATTGCGTCAACGATCCAGACAACTGCATAAGGTAAGTAGACGCTTGTCCACTCTGAAAATCATTAAGTCGCCATAAATTATAGCCCAAAAAACGTGGATGGGAGGGGTGGTATGAGCAGCACGCGATTGTCGACGACGCACATGTTTAAAAAGATGTTTTAAATGACAGTTACACAATCAGATAATTTATAAGTACCCCAGGCTATTGTTTTTGCATTAGGGCCTATATTAAAGTTGTTTCACACCGATTCTCTCATGAACACCAACAGAGGGTACATATTTATTCCGTTGGACCTATGAGAGCAGCATTTGCCTATAGAAAATTTTTTCCCATGCTGTATTAAAAGCTGATTAATAAAGATTTTTGTTTTGGTGTGACAGGCGATAAAATTGAATGAAGGGGTGCAGAGAGGTATTTCGTTTTAAATGGTACCTTTTTCGTGAGGCTGCTGGTGTAGCTTGGTAAACTTGACTAGTGAACCTGAGCGCATGCTGGTGGGCGAGATTTTATGATGTAATTGTGGAAACAATGATGGATAATGATACCTACTTTTGTTATTACAAGTGGTTAGGGTTTAATGAGTATGACAAAATAGATAATTATTGAATTAAATAGTTCAGGCTATCGATAAATGTGCTTCTCATCATGTTTTATTTTCTCAGTGAACGACTTTTCATGCAAATGGCTGATCTTCTAGTCAGTGAAGGGTATGCTGCTGCAGGTTACGAATATATTAATCGTTGATGACTGTTGGCTTGCAAAAACACGGGACGCCTCGGGTAAACTTCAAGCAGACCCGGAGAGATTCCCCAGCGGAATGAAAGCTCTTGGAAACTATGTATGTAATGAAAATTTGAAAGATGCATGACGAGACTTCAATTTTATTACAATAGAGCTTATCAATTTTTTTTGGTTGTGGTTCCAGATTCATTCTAAAGGGCTCAAGTTTGGTATTTACGAAGATTACGGCAACTACACGTGCGCTGGCTACCCTGGAATTTTAGGCTATCTCGAGCTGGACGCAAACACGTTTGCAGAATGGAACGTGGACTTGATTCATTCAAAAGGGCTCAAGTTTGGTATTTACGAAGATTACGGCAACTACACGTGCGCTGGCTACCCTGGAATTTTAGGCTATCTCGAGCTGGACGCAAACACGTTTGCAGAATGGAACGTGGACTATGTGAAACTGGATGGATGCTATTCCCACCCTGTTGATATGGATAGAGGTAGGTCACACGTGGTAATCTTATCGTCATGTGACACTCAAATAGCCCATTTAAGAGAAATACTCACACACCTTATTTACATTTGAACATGTTTCAATGATTAATCATAACTCCTCCTTTCACCGTATTCGCCTTTTTGTCTTTGACCCACTATTGCGGTAAACAATTTGCAACGCTAAATAGAGTTCTAAAAACTGAGAGTTACTTGTAGAGATCAGTTTCATTCGTAATAGTTTGGCCTCTTCCTTGTACATTGATGTCATGATTCTGCGTGATTTGCTAATTTTATTTCGCTGCAAACAGCAAAAACGACAATAATGACTCTATTTTATAAAAAATCCTTTGTTCTACCTTGCTGTCTTTAATTTTGATTCAAGATGCAATCTGTCTAAACTGTTTTTATGCTTTGTCACGATTCTTCTCAAAAGAATTGCTTAATAATGCGCTCTGTTATGCTGTAGTACGCTTTGACTTCTAACAGTAATTATAATAATTGCAGTATAAAACTGTAAACTGTAGCCAGAGCATTAGCGTATTTAAATTTTGAAACCGAGTAATAGTTAACAGTGTGTCCAGTTATAAGCTATGACTATTTCGGCATAGATAAATGCTCAAATAGGGCAAGCACCCATGGGAAACTTGCGAAATAATTCGTCACCCTTGCAACAATGCTGGTGTCCAATAGAGATTAAAACAATTTTTGCCAATCATTATGGATGCTGACCCAAGTTACAAGTACGCAAAGGTTCTATTTTTAATTTTCAAGATGAAAAAGAAAATGAATCCGTCTGGGTTTGATTGTCAAAATGGCATCTCAGTCGAATTGCATTGTTCTGAACAGTTTTGACAAGAGTGATCAAGCGATATATGAAAATGCGTAAAGAAATGTCGAAATTCAGATTGTAAGTGATTGTTTCATTATTCTGACAATTCCATTATATTTTCCCCTGTCTTATTTTTTATCAGGATATCCCGAGTTTGGCTACTACCTGAACAGAACCGGTATTCCAATGATTTATTCGTGCTCATGGCCTGTGTACCAAATTTACAGTGGAATTGAGGTAAAAATGATACCATTTTGGATATGGTCGAAGGCACTAGTTTTAATGAATAAGATCCATTTTCCATTCTTAGCCAAACTACACGTCAATCAAGGCATCTTGTAACATGTGGAGAAACTTTGATGACATCCAAGACTCGTGGCAAAGTGTGCAAACAATTATCGACTACTATGGTGAAAATCAGGATGCGATTGTACCTCACGCTGGTCCAGGGCATTGGAATGATCCCGACATGGTGAGAGTAAAATGAAATGATATGGAGGGTAGATTTTCGACATAAAATTTGAAACTAAGCATTTGAATGAAAGCTATCTGAGTATGCTTATCAGACTAATTTTTACGTTTCATGTACAGCTTATCGTTGGCAACTTTGGTCTTAGCTACGAACAAAGCAAGTCTCAATTTGCCCTCTGGGCTATTTGGGCCTCCCCTCTTTTGATGTCTGTCGACTTGAGAACAATCAAGCCCGACTACAAGGCTATTCTCACCAACAGGAAAATTATCGCTGTCAACCAAGATATCTTAGGTATTCAGGGTCGACGTATCTACAAGGTACGCAGTGTTATCTTAGACCCAGCTTAATTTCAATGAATTATGATGCATACTCACTCAACTATGCCGGTTTATGATCAGGACCGTGGAATTGAAATCTGGGCAAGACCAATCACACCCGTGGTACGTTCAGACTTTTCCTATGCCATTGTCTTCCTGAACAGAAGAACGGACGGAACTCCATCTGAAGTGTCCGTCATCAACAGGGAACTCGGTTTGACTCATGAGGCTGGTTACATCGTTGAAGATTTGTACACCAACAAGGACTACGGTGTTCTCACCCCAGATGATAAGATCACTGTAGACGTCAATCCATCAGGTACGAATTGATTTACTTATTATGTTTTCAGCTGTTAGAACCAATTAGCATCCACATTTTCCAATAACTTTCTTGTTTCTCTCCAGGTTGTGTAATGCTCAGATTCACAGTTGCCAGCGCATACCAAAAAACCGTTCCCCGTCACCCCTATCTTCCTGCATCCCTCCCTTCGAATCAACTTCCCCAGCGTCTTCAGTGGCTCGCTCGGTTTCCAAGTGTCAACCGCAACCTCAACCTTCCTCAAGACCAACTATCGAAGCGCGAAGCCGTAGAGTAATCATCTAATCTAATGCAGCTAATTCAATTATCCAAATGCAATCAGTGATATAAATATTTGTATTCTATATACTTCTCAAATGTCTTCTCTTCTGCGTATAGTTTTATTCTCTTTTGCTAACCCATCTTTGCGTGGTATTTCTGGTAAAAATGTTTTCAAATTTTCGACTTTTCAAATGTTTTTTTTCGTTGGAAGAATCGTTTGAGCGTTGATGTATTCTTGTATTAAGTGAGTTTATCTTATCATGTTATTTATTTTTAATTTAGAGATATACGAATATGTTTTTCGACTGTAATATGTGAACCTGTGCTAATTATTTTTGTTTTCCTTCATTTAAAATCAATGCAACTTCTAGCCAACGTTGTTTATTCGTAGGTTCCCTATTATATCTATAGCTAATCACCCGCCAAACAAATTTACTTGTGTATAGCTACAAGACATTTTCCTAAGTTTTATTGTATAGCAGCTAGTTTATTTTATAATTTTTCAAGCAAGCTGGTGGTGTAGGAGAGTTGGGAAACCCGTGTGAATAATATTTTGTACAAAGTTTAAACAAGCCAGAAAAAAAATTGTAAACAACTTGTGACCAGTGTCTAGTTTTGTAAGGATTTCATACAAAAACAATAACTGCAACCATGTCGTCGACGCAGTATGTACTGAAATGTGTAAAAGATAATAAAAAAATCTTCGGTTTTAATCTCATTCGCTAGATGATTTTTATTTACGAAAATAGATATAAAACGATAAAGTACGAGGACACAAGACCAATAATTAGAAAATTATTCTTTCTTCTTTGGCTTCTTCTTCTTTTTCTTTTTACTGAGAGCTTTTGCTGATTCTTTAGAGGAAGAACAGGATGGTTTCGGCGTGATATTTTGGGGTCTCTTCTTTTCAGTAAATTTGAAGGCTGATGATGGCACCGTACATTCCATGGAATCACTGCTCTGCTCAGCTTTTCTATCAGTATCCAACACGACACAATTTAAACGATCTTGGAACCGTGAAACAACTGTTTAGAAAATCGAAATGAAAAATTTTGTGTGGATTAGTAACTTGCTGAAAAACTTCCACTTCAGTCGCAAATATGTAACTTACCTTCCTGATTTTCTCGTGCATCCCAAACGTACAAATGATTATCTGGATTCGCACCACCAGCAGCAAATACGTAAGGAGAATCAGGGCATGCTGTTATGGCATAGATGTGTCCAATTTTCATCTCCTTTTCCATGACCAAACCAGGTTTACCATCTTTGAGATCCCATACTTTGCATGATTCGTCTTGGGATCCAGTGACGAGAAAGTCTTGGCAGTAACTACTTAAAGCCAACCCGCCCACCGAGCTAGTGTGCGCATTTAAGTTCCACACTGGTTCAGATGTTCGGAGATCCACATAATGGACCATTCCCTTCTCTGTAGAGGCCTGAATTTAACAATAATTAGACTTACTGATATTCATATACTGTAAACGTGACAAATTAATTTAAATACTTACGAAAAAATAGAAAGGATCAAATTTGTTCCACAGAATGCGTTCAATTTCTCCTTCGAATTTCCACGTTTTGTGTGTATTTGGACTTCGGCAATCAAAAAGCTTGACCATTCTAAAAGAAATGGAAGAATGGCACATTAAAGTAGGTAGGTAAGTGCTTTTTCTACTTATCTCATATAATTGTATTTTTATACCCATCGCAAACGCCTGCAAGTAATGATTGGGCTTCCATGTTATGCCACTGGACACTCTGAACCTTTTCTTCAAAATTTTCCAACCTAGTCACCGACTTTGCCTCATTCATGTCCCAAACAATAACGGTTTGGTCTGCGGAGCCGCTCGCGAGCACGTTCCTTGCGTTGACGTTCCAACTCAAATCCATAACTGCCGCCCGATGGCGCAATGTTTTCTTATGTTTCTTACTACCAAGGACAAACTCTGGTTCCAAGGAGTCAGACACGTTCAAGTTCCAAATGTGAATTTCTGGCTCCATGTAACCAACTGCTGCATAGTGTCCCGTACTAGAAGAATCCTTTGGAACAAAGTCCATCCATTCAACAGCCATTGGATACGTGGGAAGATAAGTATCATTTAGCAAGAAGAACTCTTGTTTCTCCGTGTTGAGAACTAAAATAGAACAACAACCGTGGCTAATATAAAACAGGACTATAAAATTAATCATATTATAATTGTTCTTCTTTAACAACTTACCGTAGAGCTGAAGAAGACAGACATCGTCACTAACTTGTCCCGCTATGATGATATTGTCGTCCGGCTTCACTGTGAAATCCTCAATCTCTTCTTCCGAATCCTCATCGTCCTCCTCCGACTCTGGAGCACTGTTTAGCAACATAGCATCCGTGTTATAGCTTACTCCAGACTCCACAGGTTCCTCGTCATAGTCATCCAATCCGTAGTAGTCGTCAATCGCCGTATTCTCATTTTCAATGTCATCATCACTCATTGGCTCCGCACCTTCGAGACTCCTCTCCTCTCCAGCTTCCTTCGGCCTTGATTTGTATTCCGCCCTAGTCAAATATATTGAATATCATGAGCTTTTTTTTCTAAGCCCTAACATAACACCATTTCGGAGCTGTCGTATGGTAAATACATCTTACTCTCTTAGCCTCAACTCCTTCACCACTTTAATCATCTCTTCTTTCGTAGGTTTTACCTGTGTGATAAATAATCCGTTATTTCCGGTTAGCCATTCATTTGAGTTTTAACTATTTCAAAAAATCGTCAAAAAATACCTTCTCCGGTTTGACGTGGGAGACTCCTTGCTTAACGAACGTCAAGCAAGGAACAAACCCGACTTTCGGTTTTTTACGGTCTTCCATCCTATCCGACTGTCACTTACAATTCCAAATTAACTGTCAAATTTTCGATAGTGAAATAGTTTAAAACTCGCTAACCGGTTTAAAACAGCAAAAAAACGTACGTCAACGCGTGTTGGTAGTACACGTGCTATTGTCTGCTGCACTTCTGCCTTCGTCCAGTTGCAGTCACAGTTTGAAATCAATTTTTGCGGGTGTCTCAACTAGCCCCAGCAAAGAAAAGTGATGAATGCTTTGCCAGTGCAGCCGGGCAAGTTCAGCTGACGGACACGAAAATCGTTTCTATTTTCTGTTTCTGCTTGTCGTCTTGCAGACATGAAAATTGTTTGAGTAGTTCATGAGTAGCGTAATTGTGGGAAGTTTTGGTGTTTTAGCAAGTGATTTAATTAGTGAAAGTGATGGAGGAGTCGGTTCCATGGAGGGAAGGCGGTGGCCAGTTTGTCGTCTACAATCCACGGAGCATGAATATCCTGCGGGAAATCGAAGCTGATGAGGATGAGGAAGCCATTGTGAACGCAATTCTGGCAGTAAGTGGATTGATAATTTGATAGTCTAGTTTTTATCAATTAATTATTAATTAATCATGTCTTCCATTCATTCAATTCTTGATTTATTTTATCTTAAAAGGATAATGAAGCTCTACCGGTGGTTCGTCATGTTGAGCATGGAGGTGAAGGGCTACCTGAAGACATGTCTGTGTTTGAAGAAGATGCGCCATCTGAAGGACCACCGGAAGAAAGGTCTCTACGTCGGACCATTTCTCGGACAATTGCTTCATTTAATCCACTTAATGTGATTACTATGGCTTGGAAGGAATTCCTCATGTTGAAGAGCGTACGTTACAAGGAAATAATCGACAATAGATTTATGTTTTCAAAGAATAGCTGTTGCAATATATCTTTTTGAAATTTTAGATGATAACAAACTATTACTTGGTTGGTGAGTTTTGGGAGTTGATCAAGTCATGCTTCCAGTACAGAAAAACTCCTGGCAAGCTGTTTATTATCTTCGAGGCAACTTTGGTGCATGCCAAAATCCCTCTGCAGCAGTTGGTCAGGTAATTGGCGTATTTTCATTAATTTAAACTTAATTTATTTTCAATATACAGGCACAGTTAATTAATTTAGAAACTTTTGTTTCCTTTGCGTTTTTAGAGGGAACTCGATTCAACAGGATCTGGGTCACCCATTGGAACTACGGGTCACAAAGGATTTGCGCAAGCTGTACCAGACTAACATGTTATTTGCTGGAGCCATTGATGAGATCTACATGAAGCTGTCTGAGAAAATCAGCGTTTATGGCTACTTGTAAGTTTCCCACGACTGAACTAATCTGTCTCTTGATTGGTTAAGTTTTCATATGAATATCATGTTATATTTGCCGTAGATTTCCCGAGTCGCCTGAACATGTTCTATGCATCTCAACTTGTGACAAGCTTATTATGTTTATGGAGCAACTGGGTCTTTTCTCAAGAGTACTTTTAAGGAAGGTTCCACAGATTCCTGAGCACGAGGAAATCGCCGCAATTGTTAACCTTGTGGGCTACAATTGGCGAGCGTACTCAAAAGAAATCACTGATAGGATCTCATTTTCTGATTCATCCGATATTCAAGTAACTTCTCTTGCGAAGCATGGTGTCCGGTTGACAAGTATGCTTCTGATAGCTAAATAATTTATTTTTGATTTGCAGGAGCTTTACTTTGGAGCCCTTGAGGGAATGTTTATTGTCTCTAGCAGCTTGACATATTTCTTGCAGTGGCCACACAATCCTCCTGGTGTCTACCACGAGCTGTCAAAGTATATAATGGATCTAACTGTTACCATTAACGACACTCAAGCAGGGCTTTCGTCAATGGTTCAGATATACAACCACGATATCTTACCAGTCGCCAAGCCGAGCATTCGCAGCACCACATTTGCTCGTCCAGTTAACTACTCTCGTGAGGCGAAGGTGGCTTATCACACTAACGAGATAATGCGCTGGTGTGCCAAGTTCAGTGTTCACTCTCAGGCCGTCAAAGACAAAGCTACAAAGCTAATGGACGTCAGTAGACTTATGATACTCGCCGGAGGGGATGAAGTCAAAGAATGTCGTGGAATTGCTGAGGAACTGGATGGCCTTCATCATGAGTCTGTAAAAATGGAGGAGCAACTGAGCCGACTGATTACTACGCAAAATATGCTTTTGAAAGATGTAGTGGCCCGTTTGGTTCCTCCCACTCGCATGATGCCTCCAGTGGAACGAGAGATAATTGAGAGTGAAGACGAAGATGAACCGAAATTTAAAAGTGTTGGCATTCAAGTTAAAGTTCGGAAGCCCAGGGTGTTTGAAAGTCATAAAACCGTTGAAGAGGAAGTAGTTTCGCTTCCTGTGGAGGAAGAAATTCCGTACATGGCCTCGTCAGATATGGTTTATGTTGCCAAATGGAAAGAAGATTGGATTCCGGCCAATGACGGCCAGGACGATGACGGATTGGATGCTCCTCGTGAAGAGAAAGTGGTTAAACAACTGTATTCCGGTGTCATGGACCAGTTGAAAGATGCTTTAGTATCTGTTAAGACTGATATGGACGAACGAGAGAAACAAGCAGTTGTTAAAACCTTCGGCGTAGCTGCTGATGAAATGAAAGAAGAAGAGAAGGAGGGAAATTCTTGTAATGGGCGTGAGGAGCCTGATGGTTTGGAAACTGCCGGAAACAAGTCTGATGAGGCTGAATTGGGAGATAATGAGACTGAAAACCGTGGACGAAGGGCCAAGACAAGAGGTGGTGCTACAATGAAACGAAGGCGACGTGCTGAAAATGGAGAGTTTGAGACTGGAAAAGGAGGTGGCGATGCTGAGATCGCTGGAGCTGCTGGTGCGGAAGGTATTTCAAGTGTTATCAAACTTCATGTACGCCAGGTAGATACTCAGTACGACTCAGATAACACGGATGACCCACTACTTTGCGGAATGGATCCTATTTTCAAGGAGCAGTTGAAAAGACGCATGCAACGCTTCAATGCAGGCCGTAATATTACAGTTCACGAGACTT
Source organism: Akabosia matsudoensis (assembly GCA_019593645.1). Taxonomy (NCBI): domain Eukaryota; kingdom Metazoa; phylum Arthropoda; class Collembola; order Entomobryomorpha; family Paronellidae; genus Akabosia; species Akabosia matsudoensis. Next base: position 21,630 of record VICI01000508.1, on the reverse strand, counting down.
ACGGAAACGGCAACTCAACTTCAGGTGCAAGCATTGAAACTTTCAAGACGGCTGAAGGTGGGTCTCAATCTTTGGCTTCAATTGCCCCCGACACAGTTGACGAATCTATTGCTGATTCTAAGGCTAAAGGGGACAATAAGAACTCTGGAGATAATGAAGAAGGCAATCAAGAAGGGGAGGAAGAAGAAAACAGTGCTTAATTGAATCGGTAATCTCGATGTCTCAGAACAAGGGGAGGGGTTACAGATACAACCTATCAAATTTTTATCAATCGAAACTATTTTTTAACACTTAACAATACTAGTTAGTAGTTGGGCCTATACCAGTGAAACGTTTCTAGTCGCATGTGTGCGAATTTCGGAATCAACGAATATTTTTTATTTTTGCAAACTATAGCACAGGTTATTTAAATGATCATCGTTATTTATTTAGGGAGCCTTGTAATGATGTGTGTTAGTGTTGTTTTGTGTACATGGTACCTTGTAATATGTAATGATACTCATTTTATGCCTGGTTTTTATTACAGATTTATATAAAAAAAAGTTGAATGGGTGAAGAGAGAAATCGTTTCGTCTTTGTTTATTTACAGCTTGTCATGTGACGTAGTAAGTTTGTCATTGTCTCCTATTGGTTTTCCATTTGCCATTAATCAAAAACCGTTTCCATTTCCTTGTTAAAATGGCTTTTCAATTTGTCAGCAGTTTTCTGTTGTATCTGATGACATGTTAGACTACTTTGTCAGCTAGAGAGTGAAACGGTAGAAGAGTCCCTAGAGACGCTTTCCCCATTTTTTCATTGAGCACAGATAATAGAGAGGATTGTTTGCTCCTCACATCCCACTGGAGATTTCCAAAGAGAAAGGTCTTTTCTTCAGTCTCTACAACTTTCTCCTTTTTACTGTCGTCCTTGTCCTGCATTTTTTTCTTTTTTTCTCTAAAATAAAATGGCGTGTCCTGGGATGATCAGAGAATCCAATTTCTACAAAGTTTAAAATGACGGAGCGTCTCTTTCTCTTTTTTGCAGTCGATAAACATGTCAGGCTTTTCTATGATGACGGGTATCGCCCTTTTTTCATTTTCAAATGTTTACCCAACTTCGCACGCCTCTCGCTTTTGTTGGGAAAGGAACTGGTTTGTGTTCTCTGAGCGAGCTTGTACTTCTACTTGGGTGAAGATTGAAGTATTTGTAAATTGGTAATGGAAAAGGAGAGAGAGAGAGAGATTTGGACTTGTTTGCAAGAAAGATGAAAGGGCAGGGAAAAGTGGAGGAAAAACTGGCATCAAGAAGCATGCCACGATCTATAGAGCCGTGGCTGCTGTTCCTAACGCTGCCGAGTGTCGATTCTTAACAAACAAACAAACAAACAAGCTCAAGAAGAGAAACACGATGATAGGAGAAAATTGAAGAGATGATGTTTTTCATGTAGTTCTAATGGGGATCTAAGGGGGAAAGAGGAGAACCTCCAAAGCAATCACTTCATATTACAATAATAATAAATGGCTGTTACCAAGACTCAAAAAAGATAGAGAAAAAGCATGGCTTACTCCTGAACATAACTCTTTTTCCTGCTAAAATCCCATCTAAAAGTGGTCTTAACTTTCTTTTCCGGAAAACCCACCCGAAAACTGTTCTTTATTTAACGTTAATCCAGGAAAAAAATCCGTAGCTATCACCTAGCTAACCTAACCATAGAGACTGACAAGTCACCTTGCAAAACACTTTCTCCCTCGTTATACTTTTTTTCTCCAGTTATCATATAACTTTTATCAGCTTGATCGTGACTTGATCCTGTAATGGGCATAGTGTCAACACTGAAACTATTCCACACACATCCTCCAAAAAATCCTCACAGAAGACGAGTGCCCAACAATACAAAACTTGTCAACAAGGATACTTTTTTTCTTCCAATGTGTGGCTGTAGCTCATTATTATTATCCTCTTAATCTTGATCTCCTTCAGTTTTTTACTTCCTCATAAACAAGCTAAGAGAGTATTCAGAGAAATATACTAAAATCCTCTCTACATTCCGCGGTCTCCGCCAAAGTTACCTTCAAAGGTATTTTTTCTAAGGTTTGTCAAGTAGCCTTTTCAAAATTTCATCACTATTTCCAAATTACGCATTTCTCGAGCTGGATTCGTGAAAAGAGAGTTGAGGAAAAAAGTATATCTGTAATAGAAACCGACAGTTCTTGTATACCTCAAACTCCTCCTCATTGGAGTAGTTTTTTTTGTATCCTTTCCAGCTCTCGTGTGGAATCCTGGCCTGATTGTGAGCCAATTTTCAAGAGAATTAGCAATCCAGCCGAAGAAAATGAGCTACTCATATGAAATCATGTGTAGCTTATTACTCGTCCCCGTGTGTACTATATAATGAGATGACGATAACGGGCATCGAGGAAAAAAACTAGCTTATCACTTTCCATGTCCGCTATCTCTCGCTAGCTTCCTCATAAATATCCCTCCTGTAAAATTTTCTCCATCAAAAAACCCTCGCCGCCAAGTTTCCAGATCCACATTTTCATGTTAACTTTCTCTCATTTATTATGATTATCACGAAGATATTAATTCCTCGAGATTTCACCAGACACAGTTTTATTTTTTTTCATGCCTCGCTCTCTCCTTCTCTCCTTTTTCATACTCCTTCCCCAAGTGCCTTTAATTAGTTGAAGTGTATTAGGTTTTGATGCAGTATTTGCTTCAATGGTTACTTTGTTTTCACACAGAAAATTTGATGAGTAGCTTCCACTCATGTAAAATTTCTCTTCTTTTTTATCGCTTTGTACTTACGACTCACTGCCTACTCAATGCATCTACTTTCTATTTTGTTACACACAAGCTACTTTTTTTATTGCATAACACGACAAGATTAAAAGATAAATTTTTTTTTTCTTCATCATCTCGGGATAATAAATAGTGACAAGTTGAAATTACTTTAGTCTAGGTGATAAATATATGTCATAAATCTTGGATAAACAGTCTAGAGAGAGAGAGAGAGAGAGAAAAATTGTTACCGTATTATTTTCAGTTCAGGTGGTAACAAACTAATTTATTTGTTGTTTTTTAACGATTGCTACTGTGAACCATGTAGGTAGCGAGTAGATCATAAATTTTTATGGGAGCAGACGGGAATGGTAATTGGAGAAGGTGCCTGTAGCACACAACCCATTACATAATGTACACACGGAGGGCTTCCAAGATAAAAAATATGTATAACAGCAAAATCCTGAGGAAAATCCATTCAGAAGACAAATAGCCGATGGAGATGACAGAGAAATGATAAGTAAATAGTGAGTTATCGAATAGGCACACACATGAAGAAAGAAGCGGAGGGTATTATTGTGTACACAAGAGGAAAAAGGGTTGAGGATTAGAAATAAAAAGAGGAGTAGTTGGTATAGGTATAATATAATGTATATAGATATTGAGAGAGTGTGTGTTTGAGTTATTTTATTTTGGATCTTGATGGTGTTTGCATTATTTTCTGCCACCAGCCGAAGACATTTAAAAAATAAAATCGGGCTTTCAATGCGAAAAGCACCAAAAAGAGAAAATGAGAAGGACACAGTCAATTTGAAATGCATCCTAAATATGAGCAATTATATTCAGACCGATGTTCATTGTGATTAGTTTTTTTTTGGGTAAACAGGATCTAGAGTGGGAGAGAGAGAGGATGATTACGTCTCGAGAGGATTTTGACGTTGAAAGAATAAAAAACAAATAAGTAGCTGCGACATATGCATGGCTTTAAGGAAAAACTTTACAAAAAAACGGGGCAGTGTGTGATTCTTCTGAAGTAATTTTATTTTAAATTTGTGTGGATTTTAGGTTGAAATTTGATTTGCGGCACGGCACGAGAAGAACAATTTGGTTTTGGTAATAGATCCAGTTGTTGAGGAGGTTTGTTTCCACCTTTGCGCTAATGCGCTTGATAACCTCAAATATGTTTTGAAAGAACAAAAGAAGAGGAGAAAAAACACACACATAGGAAAGAAAAAAGGCCGCGTAGCGGTGTATCGTCTTAATCAGCATGTTCAATTTCATGGATCATCTAACTTGACAATAAAGAATATCACATCTACACATGTATCAGTTGTTAAATTTTGAAGATTATGCGTATCATTTTTACTTTTCGTGTAAAAACATGCGCTCACAGTCAGGATGGCTCGCTGATTGAAATATTATTCCTTTGACAGGGGCAAAACAAGGGCGAACATCTTCATTACAATTTTTTTTACACAAAACTGTCAAAAAATTTTTGTACGTTCTTTTCTGTAGGCTTGACCAACCAGAATAAATAACCGAATTATTGGTAAATATTAGGGAGACAAACGGAGGCATTTCTTTCTTGTTTTTTGTCGGGCAAAAAAGAATTGGAAGACGTAGTGAGAGATGAGCACATTTTTATACATGGATGATGATGTATTCATTAATAAAAGTTAGGTTGATTAAACATTCGTTTTTTTCGTACTTTTTTGATCTTTTCAGCAAGATTTTTTCCTAAGATAAACGTACAACTGTTGAATTTCCCAAGGAAAAGAGGAAAAAGGTACTGCCTGGGTAAATGATAGTAGTACGGACAAAAGGAGATCCTGGAGTACGTTGAGTAAGTAGTAGCAGCAGCAGGTATTATACTGAATGAAGCCGCAGGAGGATGGTTTCTAAAGAGGAGAAATGAAACAATGTCTCCAAGGAGCTTGAAGAGATTAGTAAACAAAATGGCTGAAAAACTAGGCACAAGGAAGAAGAGAGAGAGAGAAAAAAAACGCAAAGATTCATTCGGGTATAAAACCTCATTCATAAAAACTTTACACAGCTTTCATACAGTTTTCCTAACGGGGATACACATGTAAACTGATGAGTTAATATCTTCCTCCTCCGTAATACAGCCAATCTTTGTATCCCCGGACAAAGTCAGACTGATTAGAGCTCTCCAGGAGCAACAAGATGACGAACAAAATGAACCCAAAGTGGGTAGACTTTTTTATGTGTAGCTTCTTCCCGAACTTATTTTCTTTATGGAGGAAAAAGTGTGCTTTGTATGGATTTCAATTTTGTGTACACACACATCTCCACAAATTTCCGTGGGGACTTGAGGAAAAGGAAAATTCATTTTGCTGTTTTGTCTTTTTAACCTTCTTCCCTGGATCATGATAGGAAGCCACACTCCTCTCTGCATAAATATTCTCTTTTCTCAGTCTGTTTACCTTTCTTTAACCAAAAAACTTTGGTCTCTTCGTCCTTTGAACTATTTTTTCTTCTTCGTCTTCTTTCAAGAGCCCTTACAACTATGTTATTATGTTGTTCAAGACATTTAAAATATGGTGTGCATGCGTCTTTTTATTTGTAAAATATGCAGAGACGAGGAAAACACGAACAATCTTGTTTTCTTTCAAGAGCTCCTTCCCTTGCCTTACAATGCACAAGTTTTTTCAACGGTATTGTAAAAACTTACAAAAATGACCAACCAATTACACAACTGCTTATACAACTTGTTCTCTTTAAGAGGATCAAAAATGCTATAGGGTCAGTCAAGTGGACTGCCGTTTTTCTCAAGAGAAAGTTTAAATATGGAGGAATAAAAAAGAGGAAGCCAAGTTTTTTTTAAAGAGAACCAAGTAAAAATGTTTACATGTCATTAGCACAAGCACTAGAGGATGACACTGGTTTGACAGTCATCAGTTTTGACAATGTCGCCTCTCTGGAGTTGTCGTGTAATTATGAAATTGTCTTTCCTTGTCACTAAGCTCGCAACCATCACCTCCACAAAAAACCGTGGCATTTTTCAATGCATATTCGAGAGAAAAAAGAAGTTTATTCTTTGGAAATAGCTGTCGCTCAAATTAAAGCTGTACACGGGGCGGAACAATACCGTTACCAGGAAAAAAAGGAGAGGAAATGGAGTGATCCCTGTTCTTTTCACTATTATTATTCTAATGGGTGATCACCTCTTTCCCTCCATTCATATTCCTAAGCTGTGGATTTTCCAAGCTAATAAATGCTTTATTTACAGATAGTCAGTTTCGCTTCACTTGGTCTCTCTCTCTCTCTCTAGTTTTTGGGAGAGATATTTTTGTTATATTATTTTGTTGTGTACGCCACAGCTCTTAACGTAATGACACTGCTACTATTTTTATTCTTGAATGGGTTATCATCATGTTTGACAATGCAACAAGCTCATGCAGTTGACGACACAATTGTTCATGCTTCATCACCTCTGCTTTGTATGAAACGTCCCTAAAAAATACAGACTTTTCCCACCTCCACCAAATGTGACCAGAGATCCGGGGTATTTTTTTAATGACTCAAACGCTAAATGAAAAAAAAAAGAAGTTGGGCTGCGAACATTATCTTCGTTTGATCTTTGATTTATGTAAATTCATTCATGTATAAGCGTGTTTTGACCACTCTCTTGGCTTATTACCTTTCTTGGAAGGCTTCTTTTTAGCTTGTTTTAATTTGCGAAATGGTCTTGAAATAATCAGGCGGACTTTCTCTTCTCACTATCGTGTTAGAAATTTTCGGATGAGAGCGAGAGCCAGACTCAAAGAGGTTTTTTTAATACTACATTCCATTGTCTGTCATTCCCTAACAATTTTGTACGAAGAAAGAAGAAAAAACGTGTATATTGAGGAAATGATTATGACGATAGTGTAGCCTGTCCTCAGTGTGTAGTTGACAAGTTTTGTTGAATTCAGCTCCAGTTTTGATCCCATCACGAGGGATAATAATAATAGCAAGTGAAATGAATGGGGAGACGAGATCAAGAGAGAGAAAATGACAAACTGCTTGCTTCTGCTGCTGCTGCTGCTGTTGCGGTATCAACAATCATTTTGTTAAGTTTTTTTCCGGATTGAATAGAGAAGTAGATGCTTTTGTCAATGTTGTATGTGTGTGCGTGTTGCTGACAACAAAATCCGATTTTCCCCGCCATCCACTCTCTTCTCTCTGCGTATTTAACGATGTCACTATGAAAAACCATACAAGAAAACTAACTTTGGAAAAGTTTTGTTCACTTTTCTTGAGACGTGGCTGCACACGGTTGAAAAAAATTATGTATTCATGTTGACGTAAATATGGAGAATAGTTTCAACTTTTGTTGTTCGTTTGGAAAAGAGCTTATGAAAATTGGAAAAATAGGAATAGAAGTTTTTAGCGAGAAACGCAAGAAGGATGATATATTTCACGGTCTGACACCTCCATTTTTGGGTTGGTGAAGAAAGCGCGACGTCGGGAGGAATACAATGACAAATATTATTTTGTGGAGGATCATCAGAAAAAAAGGCTTGTTACTAGGCATCGTCTACCTGAGAAAGTTGTTTCCCCTCTCATCCATATCCCCGTAACGAATATGGGCAACTTGTGGAGAAAAAAAAAACCAGTGCTGCTGGGGAGGAAAAGAGAAAGGTATTGATTTTCTTCTTTTTTTTCCTCTGATGCAATTGGCGCCCGGGAAGGAACGTGATGAAAATGATGAGACATGCATGATTTATCATTTTGTTGGAGAGGATCACAAAACCAAATAGAGCGATCGTCATGGAGGGAGTATTAGCCAAGACCATTTAACCTTGGTATGATCACCAATAAAAATATGATGAGTGAAAATAGGCAATCAAACATGAAATGGTGTTGGAATAAATTTTCCTATTCTTCGCAGAACCAACTTCATATCCAAAAAAAATGAATAAATAGGAAATAAATGATGATAACACTTAAAATGAGCTTACTACTCAGTTCATCCGAAACAAATAAATAAAATAATGTCAAAAGTGCCAGATCTTTTGTTACACGAGGGGGCCAGTCCAAGGACCAATTTGTCTGCTTGGCATTTCCTCAATAATTCTGTCGTAATGAAACGAGAAATATCATCAAAAAATGCATTAATATCATCTTTTTTTCATATACTAAACTTGTAATGCAGGTTTCATCGCACCAGTTTTTATTTATGGGGCAATGCGAGACAACATTTGTCCAAGATCCAATGTGTCCCTAACATCCTGCTTAACGTATGGACTCATGTCGGGTTTCTTTTTTGTATCAAAATAAAATGTTTCGCAGTAAGTATCCAAAAAAATTAAAATGATGCTAATGATTTATGAGAATATGAAAAACTCCCTGTATTTGTCATGGAGATCCTGTCATCATCACTAAATTATCGTGATAGTTGTCATACTACAAAAAAAACCTCAAAATTTTGTTATCCCGATGGTGATAGACCCATGACCAATTGTATATTTCTTTATAGTAAACAAATCTCTAAGTATGTAATTCTCTTTTGTGTTTTTTTGGGGGAGAATGTGTGTAACGTGTACATGTGTAATACTCCCATTGAACCTATTGTTATCCTTGTTCCCTTGTCCGCACTTTTTTTTCTTCTTTTTGCCGTGGGCATTTTTCAAGAAATAAAATCAATAATCTTGTTAACTCTTGACAGAACTCTCTCTCTCTCTCGTGGGCTTGTTTCCTAAGCCGACTTAGCGGATTATGATAGGGAGTCCGGCTGATAAAAAAAACCGTTTGCTCCCAATGCACAACAATCACCGACCCGAGAAAAAAATATGTAGCAGTTCAGGCTTACACGCAGATTAAAATGTATTTTTATTGTTTAATTTTTATTTGCGATTCATTTTTTTTTTCTTTGTTGATGATGATGTAGTGTGGAGCTTGCAATCTGTATATAAGTGCGTACAATAATTTACTTGCTTTGCTTCACATAAACATGAAGTGATGATGATTTGTGTAGATATTATTATTTTTTGTTTACTCTCACCATGTTTAAGTTTTAGATTAAAGACTATCCCTTAAAAAAATGATAAACCCTTACAAAAAATAATGATAACCAGAGAGACCATTAATTTTTCATGTAACATATTAAATGTCATGTCAACAACTATTTTACGGTATACAAATCCCTGGAATCACTTTAAACGAGTAGAACACTATCACAAATGAACAAAAAACCGGAAAACAAACAACAACTTCACCAGGTTCACAACTTTAGTCAAATTTAAAACGAGTTAGATTAAAGTTGAAAGGCTAGCCTAAGTTAATTAACAATGTTTAAATATAGACAAATGCATGTAAATAACTAGAACAACAAAGCTTTTATTGCATATTTAATAAAAGTGATATAGCTATATACTTGTAGAATTATTTCGTCTATTGTCTATTACTTAAATTGGTTATTTATTTACATAGCACAAAAAAATTTGTAAGTAGCCGTGTTGTATCAATTTTTTATACGTTGTCATTATGAGCTGCTATGTTTGTATTTTATTCTATATCTATTTTGGGAATAAGTTAAAGTAAGTTTAATTTGGTGAACCCATGGCTCCCAGGATGATGATGGTGGGGAGGTGGAGGATGGACTTGGAGTGCAGGCGGAATATGTTGCTGCGCGGATTGCGGCAGTACAAACGGAATGAACGGCGGACTATGGGCAGAGTGATGATGATGAGGTGGCGGATGTAAGTGCTGTTGTGTGAGTGCTGCAGCAATGGAGGAAACAACTGGAGGAAAATGAGAAGAATGATGCGACCCTGAGGGAGGGGATCGTGTCGGTGATTGCTGGTGTCCAGGGGAGTAATGAAAGTTTTGACGATTCTCGGCCATGTTGTGATTAGACGTTGAATGATTATTTGCTGTTTGTGTTGGAGAAATGCTTGAACAGAGTCGTTCTTGCATGAAAGATCCGCTTCCTTGGCCAGAGGACGAGTTTGGTGAGTTCATCAAGCTGTCTCGACTACTTGCACTGCTGATTGGACCGCTGGACGTAGTTGTTCTCGGTCGGTCACGGTCTCTATGATGAGGATCATGCAATTTTCTCATGTGTTTTTTCAAGTCGAAGTTTCGGCAAAATCCTTTCCCGCATGATTTGCAGGTGAACGGTTTCTTTGCGTTGTGGGTGTGCATGTGAAAGGTAAGATTGTATACTTGATGGAAAGCTTTATTGCAAATGTTGCACTTGTACGCTTTCTCCCCGCTGTGCGTTAAACGGTGATTTTTGTAGTTACCTTTTTGATGAAAACCCTTCCCACAGACTTCGCAAACAAACGGTTTGAAACCCTCGTGAATGCGAATGTGTGTGTTGAGAGTAGAGCTACGGTTGAAAGCTTTGCCGCAAGTTTGGCATTTATGAGGTTTTTCGGAAGTGTGAATGATTTTGTGGCGGCAGAGAGTGCTCGCTTGGCGAAAACCTTTTCCGCATACTTTGCAGATGAACGGCCGGGCACCTGTGTGTACGGGCATGTGACGGGTAAGGTTGTAGTGGGCATTGAATATTTTGCCGCACTCTGGGCAAGTGTATGATTTTTCTGATTTCTGGCCTTTTGGACAGGATGTGGGAGCACCAGCTGAGGTGGTTTCGGAGGTGGCCGAGGGGGACGGGAATGATGACGGAGCGGTTGGAACAGTGTTACTGCCACAGCTTCCACTATTATGTTTCGTGTTTACTCCGAGATCTAATAATGTGGTAGCGCTTATTGCTCTCGACGACATGGGACCCTCGCTTTTCTCTCCCTTCTCTTGGTCGGCTTTACCGCGGGCTGGAGAAAATTGATTGGAGGGTTTCAAATTAATGGGCTTTTGATTATGGGATGATACTGCTGGTGGAGGGTGAGAGTTAATACCAGATCCTGATCTAGTTGCCCCACTGCCTCCAAAGTTGTGACGGCTGGGTGGTGGCGTTGCTCCTCTTACTTGATTTTTTGCTTTCCAGCTAACCCCGGTTGAGGCTCGTAATGGGGATACTAAATGAGGAAATTGAACAAAGGAGGTAGGCTTCCCCTCACCACTTTTTCTACTCATCAAATTGATTGAGTTATTATTGTTGTTATTATGCTGGAGGAAACGGGTATCGGCAAAATGCCTTAAATATTGTGGGGGAATCCCTGCTCCAGCTCCGACACCGTTACCACTGCTCTGCTGTGAAAGATTTTTATTCGTTGTGTTGACATACGAACTGGAGTACAAAGTTGGAGAAAACCCGTGGGGGTGAATTGCACCGGAAAGTGCAGCCGCAGCTGCAGCCAAGTATCCATGAGATGCACCACTTGTACTACCAGAGTTAAAATATAAAAGCGGGTAGTAGCGGAGAAAGTCTGCAGACGAAGTTAGCAGCCTTTCTCTGAATTGCTGATCTGACAGCATCATTTGAGGAGGAACATATTTTCTAAACGCTGACTCCATTTTCTCTTGTTCAAAAGTCGGATCCGACTTTAGTACGTTGACTCTGTGTGTTAAATAATCGCCACATTTTTCTTGGGGTTTTGACACTTGAATGTCTTCATCTGTGTCATCATCGTCACCGCAAACTTTTATCTCACGTCCCCCTGAGTCTTCATCGCCGTCATCGTCACTAGTGATCTTCATTTTACTCATTTTTGTTTGATTACAATTTCTCAAGTCTTCGTCTTCCACACTCTCCTCATTCCTTCCTTCTCTATCTTTATCTTGAGAGGGGACAGCCTCCATGATCTTGGCAATTGAAAATGTCAGCAGACTTTTCCCATTTTTCAACGTAGTCTCCTCTTGAACATCTTCCCGTCGTTGACCGCGGAACAACTGCTCGTCCATTGAGTCCTCTTCCGTGGTTCCCCCGCAGACCTCCTCATTTTTCAAATGATGGTGGTGATGGTGACTAGGAGACTTAGATGGAGGTGATGGGGTTGGTGAACCGTGCTGATTGTCCATTAGCGAATCCGTGTACGACGCCATGTTTTGTTTCTCTCGATCCACTTTGACCGCCTATAATAAAGGAAAATAAATCAGCATAAATGCATTCACACTTGCATCTTTTTATCCGGAAATGGCAACGAGCCGTCAGACTAGAATCAAAATCACCTCCACAAAAACCGATCGACCACCCATTGCCATCATAATATTTATCCATTCAAACCATTTTAGCTTAACAATGCCAGCCTAGATTGAGAAAAACCTCCAGCAGCAAAAAGTCAATTCCGTCTCAACTCAATCCGCTTGTTACACAAAAGAGCTGAGAATTGACTGGAAATTACAAACTCTCTTAAAATAAACCAGTCCCCTACCAACCAGTTCCAGAAAGAACGAAAAAACTAACTTTTCATTGTCCTCTTCGTCTTTTTTTTCCTTTGGAATCGTTTCCATTGTCGTTTACCATTTTATCTAGGACTCTCTCGCAATGTCATCTACTTTTTTTCTCTCCTTGTTCGCTCATGTATACAAATTTGATTGTAAAGAAAAACGCCATGAAAATTAACTCATGGAAAAAAGCAGAGGACTCTTTTCCCCGGTTTCTCTGTCGCGACATCATCATCCCAGCGTTTGCCCAATTGCACCGAACTTGTTTACTTATGCCGACTGGATTTTTGAATGGTCATTTCCGTTACACATGCAAAATGTAATTATCATGAGGTCGTCTTTTCATTCAGGGAAATTATTGTGATGAGGAAACTCATCGAGATCTCCTGCCTGCCTGACTGCGTGCCTCTCTACAACAACCGTTTTTCCTCGTGAGCAAATACTTTTGAGAATTGGTTTGTTATTTACACACTTCTCTCCAGAGCCTCTCTCTCTCTCCCTCGCTCTCTTTTTTCTGGAGTGAATGGCCAACCGCCATGGGAAATTGGGAGTACAACGAGTTTATTATCTCCGTTCAAACAAATATGCCGTTAGTTTTATGCAATTTTCAGGCGGAAATGAAAAAAAAAGTCTGACTTTCTCCAATACCGTGTCCCAATAACACCTTTTAACTTTTGTCAGGATTAAGTGTAATTCTTTTTTATTTCTAAGACGATTTGGGTTTTTATACCGGTGCGTCACGAAACAACCGTTGCATTAATGTTTTTTAAGAGGGTTTTTTTTTGTCTCAAGTGTGTATGGACAGGACCCCGCATCCGCCCACAATTCAAACAGAATTGATTTCATATAAAAGACTGCTTTCTACTATTTTTTTATCAAACATACACATCATATTGTTTTGAACATGTGCGCTAGATCCGTGAAATGTGATACGGCTTTGAAATAAGATGAAAAAGTAGCAAACCCAGCAGTATTTTCACTTTGAACGAAAAATGTCTGTTTTTATCTTTTTTTTCTTCTTGTGAATAGATGTTAGTATGGCTTGAAAGGTTCATGAAAGAAGGAAAGCATGAAAAAAATGCCTTTTGAACTCATTCCTGGAATGGCATGCCTCTACTTCTACATTTTTCCGTTTTTTAGTCCTTTCAGTCCAGTGTGTGTGTGTGTGGTGGGACTTGCATGGCTTTTGGTTCTGCTTTTTGAGTGGAGGTCTCATAGGACCAAAAAGTTCCAATTAATAAAACTTGCACTGGTGGTGCCGCCATGACAGGAAAAAAACGTGTATTTTTGAAAAAGAAAAATATCTAAAAAAATGCTGTGTAAACAGAAAAAAAATACATCATGATCAAGTCAAACGAAAAACTATTATGAAGGCTTTTGATGAAATAATAAAATATGGGCTTTGAAATCACATTTTACGGTGGCCTAAAGGGATCGTTTGAAAAGCAGAGTAAGAAGGGCAGACTCACACAAAAACAAGCTCAAAAAAAGTCCAGGGAAAATATTGTCGTGACTTTTTCCTCTAGGCCATGATGGAGAAGATGGTTTGCATCAAAAACATACTTGTGTATTTTTGACATAGACAGAATTATAATGACGATGACTTTATTGTTAGACAAAAATGACAAGCTGGAAAAATGCAAGTGATCATCATTAGTCTTTTTGGTCGGGGCAAACAAGAAGAGGAATGTTATGAGGACAAGTTGTTCTCTCCCAGCTTGTTTCAAAGAGAAATTTTTTGAAGGATTTATTATTATTTTATTTTTTCAAGACTGTTGTTGTGTCTTTTCTTCCTTCCGGGAGTTGTGTTTTTTAGTGAAAAAAATATGTATAATAATGCTCACACATGCATAAAACAATGACTCATTCCAGAAAAAGAATAAACGTCAAATGGCAGAACAAACAGAAAATAGGGAAAAAATAAAAATAATTGTATGACACTGTTGACAAGGAGACCGTCTCAAGTGCTTTTGTTTTGTCTTTCGAACCCTTCCACGAGAAAGTGTAACGTAAGGCTGTAAAACTGCTTAGTTTTTAGCAGGAACGTCCAATCTGAGTAGAAATTTCCACGTTGCCCCGGTATGGTAATCAAGTTGCTATTTTGCCAGACGTGAGCATCGTGTCAGACTTATGTTTCTCTTGAACTAAAACAATAAATGAGGACGACTCTTTCGCGAGATGTAGGAATTTCTTCACTGAATGTGGTTTCAAACTGTAATTAAATTTGTTACGCTAAATGATGCATTCCGTCGTCAGTCGGGTAATAAACAGTAGTGGTGCACAAAGTTAAAACTCTTGGCACGGCCAGTTTACCTTTTTTATAACTATCCGTAACATGCGATATGAGAGAATACTGTTCTCATGCAATTTTTCCATGCAAATGAAAAATTTGCAATATTTAAGTACAATACAAACAAACAAGAGAAAATTGTATGATCAACCAGTGCGCTTCATGTATTTATAGCTGCTCAAGCTCATGTAATAAGGCCTTGCGCGACTTTCATAAAAAAACATCTCGGGTTTACTGTACACCATGTAGAATTGAACAAATATTTCAATAATCATTAAAAAATATCTTAACTCATTTATTGTTGCCTTTCATGTTCTTTCACGACCCTTTTTTGCAACACTTTATTATTTTACGAGGAGACATGACACATAAACATTTTCGCTAACAGTTTAAAAAATGAAACTCTGTTGCACCTTGGCTTAAGAAAAAGAAGTAAGAAAGAATGAAATGAATCTTTGCTGCTTCACTATCTAATCGTAAGTGTTTTTATCCCTGCCAATTTCCATATTGTTTAGCTACCTGCTTTTATTTCACTTCCAAAATCTTGTCAATCTATCGTATCAAATCGTTTTAAATTCAAACATTATTTCCCCTACACCTGCACACTGACTTTTCAAACCAGTCGAAATTATTAGAAAGGTTTTCCTTGCAATTAAAAATGCGCAGTTATGATTACCTCCCCTGTGTACTTGGCTAGTTTACACGCGTACCTCTGCAAATAAAACACGCATCACTTTTTCAAATTGCAATTTTACGATCGCCTATAAAAACGTATATATTATGTAGCTACACATACATTGTTCCCAACTAACTCATCCTTTTAATGTATACTTAATACTTATAAACTTAAGTATTTCTTTATAAAAAAAATCTTAAGGCGTTTATCATTCAACCTTGTTAACAATATCCCTAACTTTTTTTTCTCCTAGCTCTAGAGATACCGAAACAGACGAGAAAAAAAATTAGAAAATTCCTCCCACTGTGTCTTCGTATAAATAAAAATGCATTTTTCATGGCCAGTTGAAATAATATTAAATAGTTCCTCATCCTAGCAATTTAGATAAGCTCATAAAATATAATGCTAGGTTTGTGATGATGTGCGCAAGGACCAAGTGCCATATAACATTCATGCTCTTTATTTTAGCTATTCATCCACAATTTCAATGCAACAGTAATAAAAAATGTGTTGTCTTTGGTGACAAACAAAACAACGACTGAGTTTTCTGTTAGTGACCAACAAGGCATTAATGAAATAAGGTGTTCTACACGTACGGCTAACATTTTTTCGCAAAGATTTTGTCTTCCATCAGCACAAATTTGATAAAAACAAATATCCTTACAGTTGCAAACAGAAATCTAAGTGCTATTTATTTGACTTTTTTTTTTCACTCAACCCGATGAACTTTTCAGCAAAAAAAGACATTTTTTCTCGTATGAGAACAATTTTTTCAAGAGATCTCATCCTTTCACGACCCAAAACTGCAGCTAGAAAGATTATTATTGCATATTGATAGTTGCTCTTACGTGGTGCTTTTTTCTTTATTTTTATCGACGATATCTTGCTCAAATTCCCTTTTTCTGTTATTGCAATATCCTTTTTCACCACTTACTTGGAATACTGCCACTACAACCATCGTCATCATCATCATTATGCAGTTACTCCTTTAAAATGTTTTCAACGTGGCTATTAACAATGGTTATAACCAAAATAAAAATACCTAAGAAAATAAACTAAAAACAAAGTTGAGCGTTCAATAAAAACTAATCACTGTATTAGAAATACTTTTCTGCTGTATAGGTATGTATATTATTTTCATGGGCGATGAGATAATCACTTGTACTGCTCACGTATCATTTTCTAATCCATTGATAACGCAATATTTCATATTTGTCAGTGCAAATGCAGCTCCAAAGTCTACACACAGTTACACACATATACACACACACACAGAAGAAACTTCGTCTTTAAGAGTAATTAGTCATAAGAGACATAGTTAACCAGAAAATTTTTTTATTCGTTTTTGACAATCGTTTTGAAACTGTAGCCTTGATGGGTCTGAAGCTTTGCAGGATATAATTTTTTCTTCAAGGGAGGAACAAGGAAGATCAGAAAGCTAATAAAAATGCCACAAAGTTTATTATTTTAAAAGTCGGCACTGTTTCATCTCTCTAAAAACAATCTACCTTGTAGCCCTCCAATATAAAATTGCATACATTCAGTCTACAGTGTTCGTCTCTGATAGTTAGTCTAGTTATTACACAAAATTATGCACGTTATATTAGAAATTCAACCAATTCAAAAATATGTAAGTGTGGTGAGATCATCTTTAAAAAGAAGAGAAAAAAATGCTTCTTGTCTACTGACCTGATGATATGCTACTTCTTTATGACCGCAACAAGAACAAGTGTAAAATCAAAAAGAAATAATAATCTCGAGAGACATAGTTGCCATTGATGATCCATGTCATTTCGGTGGTTTAAAAAACATGAAACATTTTTTTTTCCATAAAAAGACATCAAGTTACAACCGTTTTACGTAGTTAACAGCAAGGTCGAGTTGGTTATTACAAAGCCGTTATAGACGAAACAGCCAATAAAAATTAATACGAAAGCGTTTGTCTTAGAGTATAGTTCAGACTGTGTGATTATGCACAGATTTCTTTTACAGGATTTCTTTTACGAAGGGGAGGGTAAAAGTATGATTATCGTCTTTGCAAAGACTTTATGACAAGGCGATCTTTTAAAAACACTGTTTCATAATGTTAGTCCGTTAAAATCTTCATACAGAAAATGGTACGTGCAATCGCACACTTGGACCATTTGTTCGAAACAAGGAGCATTGTTGCATTTCCGCCCTTTTTTGATTGCCAAAAATAATTTGATGCAATTTTTTTCAAAACTTAAAAATCCAGCTGGCCGACTTGTCTAAATTTATACTACGGCATAAAATAAATCAGTATCAAGTATCACGGAAGTTAAAATGTGAAAAAGTTGTTTTATATTTGTTTCCAGTAAAGGCCCACTTGCTTGTTTGATTGTCTATTGTAACGGTTCAAGAACGGAAGGAGAGTGTTCTAAAGCAGTTCAACAGCTTTTTACTACTACCACCACCCCCGCGAAACGTTGAAGCGTGCCTGTTGTTCAAACTGCACGTGGTCAATTGTTTCTCGTGAGGTCTTCACTGAAAGCATGACGACACAAAATTCTTTTGTACGGGATCTTGCACATCATGAGGGCAAGAACGTGATCCCTTCAAGAAAAGAATAGTTGAATGGTTTGGAACAAAAAAGTGCATGAGCGACTTTCCACTTCCGTTTCGTTTTCATTCAAGATGGTAACCTGATATAGCCCTAATCGGTGCAGACGGGCTAACTCCTTCCGAAAAAAACTGGAGGGAAAAGCCAGCATAAAGCCGTGACACAAAAAGCGTTTGAATCGTGCCCTTATCATCGCTAAGATAACTACTTGATATCCTTGCAATACTCTAACTTACTTCGCCCCAAACAATCTTCAAGCAAAAGCAGAATACTCAGAGCCACTTGGATTTGTAATTGTGAAGCTATTGCAGAAGCTCTCTGCGTTTATTGTGGACAAAAAATTTTTAATGCTCTTTTCCACTAAACTGCTCATTATAATATGTAGGTACACTAATGAAACAAAAACTGGTCATTATGCAAAAAAATACGCTTTTAAAATTGCTGAATGAAGAACTGACGACTCATCAAATGAAAGATAGCTTTCATTGGCTATAAATATTTCGTATGTGAACTTAAGCAATAATAATAATGCTTCAAATTAAGGATAAATCGCCTCAATGTAGAATCAACCAAATAGCTTTTCTCTACAGCTAATGAGTTTAAAAGATTTTCTATGTAAAAAAACAACCACTTGGTTGCATACACTGCACAAGGGACTTTTAAATTCAAGTAGTGACGTGTGGTTAGGTATCCATGAATAGTCATAAAAGTACATACTTGACATTTTTTTTCTTATTGGGCTTGCTACTGGAAATTATATATGAATGACTTTTTCGGGAGAACAAAGCGAAAAATTTCTCGTGCGCGATTGACTTTCCACTTGATATTCGAACGATTCTAATGATTTCTCGTTAATAATTGTGTGATTAGCATGAATGGAGAATAAAGTGAAACATCACCTTTCACAATAGCATTGTCCCGTTCTGATTTCCACGCGACGCACACACGACTCCTACTTGAACAGACTTTGTACGACTTTTTTTTAGTGCCAGTATCAAAATATTTTTTAAACACTTTGAGAATCACAGTCACTAAAAAAATAATAAATCACAGACTTCTGGAAAACAAAAAGTCTCGGTTTTCACCTAGGCTTGTTTTTTTAATGTATTTTTTTGAGAAAGTAGTTAAAATAGTCGAGTAATATTTTTTTTGTCAGATACACTCCCTGCTAAGGACTGTAAACCACTGAGCCTGTTATGAGCGATTAGCATAGGATTAAGTCACTCGTCACATTATTCTCTTCCCACACCAACATCTCAACTGCGACTAGCTGGGTTTTCTTGTGCCATCATCACATTCACCACCACCACTTGAACACACAGCTCCTCCATTCATCGTCATACGAGCACGGCTACCTAGTGTGCACCACCACTATCCAAACCTTCTGTCGGCTGCTACTCAAAGAGAAACCAAAAAAATCTCTACGTATTGCACTGTTGGTCAAAATAGTACGGCACTTGGAATATCTCCATAGTAGTAATTAAATGACAAGCTTCCGACGACTACTGGACCCTTGGACAGCTCAAACACAACTAAGCCTTTGCTTATGTAATGTGCAGACAAATTGGAGCTTTGGCAGGCTGTCAAACAGGGACACACTTAACTTGTGTTTTTTAACTCATCCCATATTTTTTAGTGATATGAATGGGCATATCACCGTCTATTTCCCTGCATGTTTTGTTGATTGCTTGAAATGGATTAGTGTCAAATGTATAAAAGGTGAATGATTGCTTCCTTGGCTGAAAATTGTCCCAGAAAGACATATACAAAATGTAGTGTTAATTTAATTCAATATCCTGTGTGATATTTCTGTAGGCGGAATTCGCTTTTTATGTGGCAGAGCTCGACCTTTCTACCTTTCAAGCTGCACGAGAATTTGGGGTAAGTTAAGACTGCTTTATTGTAAAGTTGGTTATCGCTGTATTTTAATCCAATTGAGTTTAAATTAAATATGAAACGACGGAAAATATATTTTATCGCACGATGGGAGTAAATTATTCAACGTCTACTGTTCTTGTAGTCATTTCTGCTTCTATTCATGTAAAGGTAGAGTTTCATATCCGTGGATACTTCAAAAGAGCGATGTTTATCGAGTACACAGCTCATTTAACATTTTCCAGAAGCTAAAATAGGTTCATCCATCAGAGTCCGTAAAAATCCAGTTAGAGAGTAATCATAATAATACAGTTGTCGTTCACAGAGGCAACACAAAAGACATATTTTTCGATGTAACAAGGAGGTGTAACCGGTAGAGCCGGGTCTTTTTCTACATCATGGCCAGGGTCGTCATTAAAAAAACGGGAGCTATTCTTTTGCTTTTCGTACACCGAAGGCTCTCTCGTTATAATGAGCAAACAATCCAGGTAAAGAACATAAAAATGCATGTACCTTGCTCCTTCCTAGCCCCACGTTCAAAAGACTATGCGCTCTTGTTTCCACAACGACGTGGTATTTTGAACCCTTTTCGCAAAAAAAGTGTCGTGCTTTTGGAGTGAGCAATGTGGTACGAAAATGTGAGCAGCACGGAGAAAGACATAGACACACACATACACACACACTCGATAACATACCATGACCACATTTTTAACAGGAGTAGCAGTGCGGTAGTATATTCTGAAAAAAGTAAAACGAGCAAGCAAGCGCTGCTCTAGCTGCCTGCCTTTGTGGAGGATTTTCCAACCTTAGGGTCGGACTTGGAGTGAAACGCCTTCCTCTTGTTCATTTTCGGCTGAAAAACCAATCGGGATCTGAAAAAGGGAACGAGGCACATCTCCACTTCTTCCATGCATCATACCCGCAAAAAATACAATCCTTATATATATTTTTTTCAGGAGAATATATAACCACACGATATGTTACATGGTGTTCCCCGCTGCTACATTATTTTTCTTTCTTCTCTGACGATACGGTGCTTGAACGAATATGGTATTAATATGTATTACACAACCAAATGTACTTCTTGATAGGGAACCCTTTCAGTCTGATCTTACCTGCCTTTCGTTTTTTTCCATTTTATGTAAAATGTTAGCGTTATTCATTACTGCAACATATTCTGCGTCGCCAAATACGTATCTTATATGATTTTGCTTCCAGTGTTACATTTTTGAAGTGTAGATGAGTGTTCATTGTTGCCTACACCAAAAATATCAGTAAATATTGGAACACTGCGTAGGTTATATAAAATCTCGACATAAAGCTGTTATTCTTGTTCAGGTAGGCAGGATAAAATATGCGGTTCCTTCCTTCCTTCCTTTTCTACATGGATACTTTATATTTCATGAAACTTTTACAGCACATTAGATTTTTTGCCTTTTCAAGAGGTTCACATAAGTGTGTATCTGTTGGAGAGAGAGAGAGAGAGAGAGAAGTTCACTTGCAAGTAGGCAATTAGAAAGATGTTTGTGTAAGCGCTTACACAAAAAAAAACTAGTGAGCTTGTTCATTTGTAAAAGAGAAGAAAGTAAAATAACGGACACACAAGTTTGACTCGTTTCTATTGAATACTTGACAATGTTTCGATGTAATTATAGCTATTACCAAGTAATTATATGGTGTACTTGTCTGGTTTTCATATACTCGCTGGGAGCTAAAAATGCAATGAGAGAAAAAGATAGGTTGGCATGGGATTAGAGAGAAAACGTATGACAAATATAATGGCTTGTATGCGAGATCCTGGTGATCCTGGTGATTTGTAAAACGCTAGATGCGAAAAAAAGAATCCTGAAAGCAAATAAGGGAGAGGTGAATCGACTTGGAAAAAGCTAGCCGATTTGGCTGTTGGAACCAAATTGTGTATTATTACGGTCGCTTCTATGCTGTGACGAGACGAACTGTGGGTCTGACATGCTTTTTACTTTACAAAAGAAAATCAAAGTCTTTCCTTAAATCAACGCCTAGCACTCATTACTATTTTTTTTTTAACATTTTTTGATGCGATGCAATGGGGTCCAACTAAAATTTTCTTTAGACAACATACTGCCGCTATTTTTTTGTGTCAGGTTAATAAAAAGTTTAAAGCTAAGCCGACAG
>VICI01000507.1:0-36573 GCA_019593645.1 Akabosia matsudoensis | reverse complement strand
GAACAAACGGTAAAAAAACTGATAGCCACTAATGACTAATTACTCGGGCAACACTTCTGCAGGAGAAGGAGGTTCTGCATCGTCAACAGATTTTGATTGACCGTCCTGCGCAGGTTTAGACAAATAGTATGCAACCTTTCTACAACGTAAAGAACCACTGATAGGGTTAAGTTGGCTCTTTAAGGAACGCACCTATACCCTCATTAAAAGTTGTGTCCAAGCTATAAAGTAGGTTTTGCATAGAGTGCTGCATAGTAGAAACAATGAGCCACACGGTTAACACGGTCATCGGTTCTTGACAACTCAGTCTCTCCATCGGTACCATATACGAACTGGAAAGGAACTTGTCTGCTCTTCTGTCACACAGTTTTTCGACGGCATATCAACGTTTACGCCGATTGAAGCGAACACTGTGAATTTGGAGGTGGTGACTCAATTCTAATCATTTCCCTTTCCAATGTGGGGCTACATTATCTGTGCTTGGTTCACTGAAACAGTAATGAAACATGAGTCATAACTTGTAAATGGAAATTATGATTGGCGAAAGACTCAAATCTAAATCTAATTAGCATTTTAAAAACAATTAGTTAACAGACCGGACGACCATTCCAGTTAGAGAAAGTTTTTTAACAGCACTGCTTCCTTCGATGATTTACAATCAGACAGTGTCAGTGTGACTCAGGCAATAGCAGCTCTACTGGGGCAAGGTAAGATTGTGCTAAACATGTTCAGCTCATCTGCGTCGAAGCTCCGAAAACTCTCTCTCTTCAGCTCCGACCCGGCTGACTAGTATTTTGTCTTGTCGCGTTGCGAGTTGTTGGTCATAATCAATGACAGGGTTTTATTTGACTGTGTTCTTTCGTGAGTGATAAACGTAAACAGGTTGTCGTCACGACCTTTGCAGTTGACCAAGAAGCATTAAAATTCCATCGCTTGCAGGTTAAGGAGATCACACAAACCTCAGGAAGATGACATCGGCCAGTCCAAGTCCGAAATCACCGGAAGTATCGGAAAAGACAAAAAAATATGATCGCCAGTTAAGGTAACCTTCGAAGTTGGACCTGGGTTTGAAGAGCATTATGTGCTTGTCAATATCAACCAGTGTTTAGAAGTATGCATTTTATTGTTGTTTTCATTTCAGATTGTGGGGCGACCATGGTCAAGACAAACTGGAAAAGAGTCGAGTCTGCTTGATAAATGCGACGGCAACGGGGACAGAGATTTTGAAGTCTTTAGTGCTACCTGGCTGTGGAAACTTCTTCATTGTTGATGATAGTAAAGTCAGTCAGGAGGATGTTGGAACCAAGTAAGCAATTTGCCTGAAGCCATCGATCTAGTCGATTAGAATCTTAAGTATTCTTGTATTTTCGATGTGTTTTTAGTTTTTTCCTGGACGCTGAGTCACTTGGAAAATCTCGTGCCGAAGCTGCCCTTCGATTACTTGGCGAACTGAACCCAGATGTGGCCGGTGAAGCCATCTTGGAAAACCCCGAGAGTATTTTGAACTCGGACCAGAACTTTTTCAACAGGTTTTCTATCGTGATTGGCTGTCAACTTAATGAACGTGTGCTTACTGCCTTATCAAAGACTTTATGGGATAGCCAAGTTCCCTTCATCAGCGTCCAGACAACGGGATTCGTTGGCTGGATGCGCGTCCAGTTGAATGAACATGTTATCATTGAATCTCACCCCGACAACCAAAAGTTAGACCTGCGACTGGACATACCTTTCGATGAGCTCACTAGCCATATGAACACCATCAAACTGGAAACTCGCGAAGAAGCTTTAAAAACCCCATGGTTAACTTTAATCTACAAAGCTCTCCAATCTTATCTGGCTCCAGTGCAAAATGGATCAGCGGACACGTCAACTCTAAAGCCATTTCCAGCTTTGAGCCGGCAAAAGAATGAATTCAAGGAATACTTTAAAGAATGTGAGTTCACACAAAATAAATCTTTTAACCTGACGCTTCGTGAGACTTTTTTACTTACGGGTTTTGTTTAATTGCTAGACATAACAAAGTTTGATCTTAATGAAAACGACGAAGTAGTTGAGGAAGCTTTAAAAGCAGTGAACACAGCTCTGGCCAAGACATCAACTCCAGATGAAGTGCGAGCGATTTTGAATGATCCAAAGGTTTCCAATCCAGAGGTAATAATGAAAAGATTACTAAACCTTGATTGCATTTCAATTTGAGTACTTTTTTTCTTTATTCATCTTATCTTTTTTGTTGCTAAAACAGAGTAAATTTTGGATATTATGTTCCGCCCTGAAAGAATTTATCAACGAACGTAATGGCTTGTTACCTGTTAAAGGAGTTCTGCCTGACATGACAGCAGACTCGGACAAGTATATTTCTTTACAAAATGTGTAAGTTAAGTTATTTTAGTTAAATATTTTAACAAATCACATCTATATTGAAGTTGTGTATTGCGCTCAATTTATTTTTTCTTCATTTTTTTCTCAAGTTTATCAACGTTCTTTCTTCTACAAACTGAATTTTGTATTTGTTTTGCTTATCTTGAATGATAGGTACCGGGAAAAAGCTTCCAAAGACTCTAACGAGGTGTTGGACAAAGTGTGTACAATAATTAGACAGTCAGGCAAGCAAGGTATTAACATCCCGCCAGATGAGGTAAAATTATTTTGCAAGGAAAGCTACAACTTGCGGTTAATCAGAGGCTATCCATTTTACGAAGAGCTATCAAGCACTCCAAACTCTGTTCTCACTGAGCTATGTACGGTTTTATATTTTAAAATAATCTTGTTTGTGTATTTTAGTTTTAAAAAAAGCTAGTCATTTTAATCATGTCATTTCCTTTTTCTTATCTTGGTTAGCTCAAAATATGGAGGAAACTAATTTAGAACTGATGTTTTATCTAATTCTCCGGGGCTACTTACGATTTCAAAAAGAATTTGATTTTTACCCTGGAGCGATTGACGCCGAGTCAGACACGTCAACATTCAAGGTGTGTACTTTATTCAGAGAAAAGTTTACACGTTTTCTTGCTTTCAATTTCTTTTTTTTAAGACAAAATCCCATCGTAACATTTTGTCTTCTCATTTTAGGCCACAGTGACCAAATTGTTAAGTGAATGGAACACCTCTGTAGTTCCCAGTGAAGACTGTATTCATGAAATTTGCCGATACGGTGGTGCTGAGCTTCCATCTGTTGCAGCGTTCATTGGTATATAGTTTTAAGGCTTATCTAGCTTGGAAAAATGAATCCCGTTTGTTATATTTAAAATTTACTAATTTGACATTTTGTTTGTTTTTTGTAAATAGGTGGATGTGCTGCACATGAAGCCATCAAAATCATAACTAGTCAATACGTTCCACTGGACAACACTTTCATTTACAATGCGATAACATCGACATCTCGCTCTTTGAAAATAGGAGCTGATATTTAAAATTAGTAAATCGTTTTTATATCCTCATGTTTTGTGTCGCTTTTTTGTATGTAATATCCATTTAAATTCAAAATTTGTAAGTTGGCTTCATCAAGTAATAAAAAAACAATCTTATACTCATTTTCATTACTTAATTTTGTTTTGTATTTTGGAGTACTCTATGTCGTAATATTTTTTATTCAAATATTTCTTTTTTTTTCTTCCTTGTTTTGCTTTCTAATAAAAAACAAAACGAGCACACAAACTGGATTAATTATTTTTTTCATCAACTTCAATTACAGTTTAAATGTTTGTTTTTTTTCAAATGTTTTGCAGTTTTTTTTACAATGCAGAGAAGATAATGTAGAACTGTTATCCTTAGCATGGTGTTCTTTCAAAAGAGAAAAAGTTTTCTCAGTAAAATAATTTAGTTTTCAATCAGCAGCAGCAAATCAATACACAAGTATTTTCCCCTCTCCCTACGAAACTCTGCACTTTTAACAATTAAATCTTAACAGTTCCCTCTAGAATGGTTTCATTCTTTAAAACATGACGAAAACAGGAGAAACTAGAGTACTTTATTATGTTTCTTTTAAAAATGCGGTTGCAATTCAAAACTTGTGGAGAAAAATTGTTTAAAATAAATTATAAACTGCTTGCGTACCTGTACTCAAAACAAAATCGGTGTGTCAATCTCAAACCAAAATCACGTTAAAACTGCTAGCGTGTCTTGAATCTTGAATAATATATAAATTCATCAAGAATATACATTTTTGATCTTGATTTTCAAATCAGCTATCTTGTTTGGAAAATAATAAATTCGTAAGAGCTGAATGATTTTTTTACAACTGTAATAAGAATGTATCATCATTTTTTATATAGATTACATGGAACGAGCTAGCGTTCTAAATTGTTTACCTTACCGCGAGAGAAATTTTACTAAAACCACCAAAAAAAAAAACAAAAATTCACAGGAATTTATCATTTTTTCCATATGCTATACAGGGTTGTAAGGAAAGATCCTTTTTTACATTTAATTGTATTTTTATAGTGATAACATTACATCATTCAAAGATTATACTCACATGCGCACACACACATACAATCTATGTTTTCACCGCTGAAGGTGGAAAGATGTGAAGGATAAAATGAAGAGTTGTTGCCGAAGATGATTTTTGTTTTTTTTTTATCAAAGAGTGGTTGTATTTTTTTCATGGAGAATGTGAGACGATGATGAAAATGGGAGAGGACTTTGCTTAGACGACAAATTTGCCCATTATGAGACCGATAAGAGCAGCGACCAGGGCTAACACGATGTAGAGCATAGGGACAGCAGGAGGACTGGCATTGGTACCCATTTGCATCATACTTCCGCCTCCTTCTCTGACGGACTTTAATTGCTTGCGCGTTCTTTCCAGGTCCTCCTGATAAGAAAAAAAGAAGCATTATAACCGGTAAAAATAGATGTATGAAACATCCAAGAATAAGGAGCGCTTACTTTTAATTGTAAGTTTTCCTGTCTCAATTGCTGAACTTCCTTAGAAGACGATTCACCGGTGCCTTTACTGTCATCACTTCCATACTGAAGATAAGCAAACAGAATTCGCCTTGTTAAGAACATTTTAAACGTATAATAAATATAACTAACGTCATTCTTAAAAAACACGAAAACTAACAAATCCCATGCACATAATGAAAAAGTTTTGAGTTAAAAAAACAGTGGGAAACCCGTGTCAACATGAAATGAGGATAACGTACAGCAGAATTTGGCGGAGACGAAACCGCGTAATAAAAAGCACTTGCATTTGGGTCCATTCCACCATCCCCCTTGGAAAATAAATCAAACAAAACACGAAAAATAACATAAAAACAAGTCAAAAAAATGAAAATATCACACATAATAGCACCAAAAGTATATCCTCTTAAACATAGCAATCGTTTCACAGCTTGTTTCCCCCCAGATTAAGCTTTATAGTTATAAAGAACTAATCAGCTAATCTACGCAACTCACTTAGTCAGTGAATGTTATTACACAAAAGCAGTCAACGAATTGTGTTACTTCATTACGATGAACAATTAAAATGGAGAAAACTCGTCTCAAAAGTTTAAACAATGAGCTGTTACGCGAAGTTACCAACAACTCAGAAACGCTTAACGGAGAAAAAAAGACAGGACAGAAGAACTTACTTTATGTGACTTAGAAGCAGTGACATCCTCTTGTTTAGATCGACTAATCTTTTCTTCTTGTCCCGCATTTAGATCATTTTGACTGTTCGCGTCAACAGGCAGTTCGAATGCACAACGAAGCTTGGTATCCATTAATCTTGTGGAATCCACATCTTTCCACTGTAACAAAATGAAAATCAATTGTCAGCATTTAACAACAGAGATCGATCAATACTAGCCGCACGCGATGAATAACTGTTAAAATCCTTACCAGCGCGTCCATATTGACTTCTCCATCAGGCGCGTAAAGTGATTGAACCATGAACTTGTGCTTATTCGCTGAAGATTCTAGTTCACAGGGCTGAAAAACCACTGTACAACAAACTTGACATCAGTTAAACCCGTCACAACAGTCTACAGCAAGGAGCTAACTTGAGTTTAATTCTCACCAGCGATGGAAATGGAGTTACCCGGTTCGAGAATTCCTGCATTCGGACGTACGCAATACCTTTTCGGAGCTGTTGTCTTGATTTTAAAGCACACTCTTTTATCAGATGGATTGGCTAGCTTCAAAAGTGAGGTCGTCGGTACCGTAAAAGGGCCTGTGCAACAATAACAAAATGAACAGTCGCAGTAGTACACCTCAAAAAAATAATCGTCACTACCTTAATTAAAAGCTGTTTTTTTTTCACTTACCTTTGAACTTGAGCTCATGCTCAGGCTCAATCTTCAACACCTGCTCGGGCATTTTCTTAGTCAATATTGTTTAATCTGAATTCCTAAATTAGTACGTAAAAATCCCTGCCTCCCAATTTAAACCACCCCAGAACACCACCGTCGCTTTCTAGATCACTCGCAACCAGCTGAAATCACAAAAACCAAACAACAAAAAAACTGTTTTCAAAATATTTCTTTTCAAATCACTCCTACTCCTAAGTCCAGTCCAAGCACAGAGTGGATGAGTCAACAACCAATCCAACAAAATCTGTCAACAATTTACTTCACCAACAGCCAAATCCAACTCTCCATTCAACCCAACCCAACTCTCTATAAAAAAACAACCCGTGCCGCTCAAGTCTCAAGTACCGAATCAAAAATCCACACAGAAAAATTAACCCTTTCAACAAAAAAGTGGAACTAAACCGCTGCAAACTAATATTTTCTCAGCTCATCCCCAATAAAAATTCTTCCTAACAACCACCTTGACCTTCGCAGAAAAAATTAATTTCAAAATCAAGAAACCTTTGTACTCCTAATCAGCTGTCTTAGTCTTAAATAATTTCCTCCCTCGTCCCATTAACCAATGGCAATCTTCTGCCTAACTAAAGTACCTTACGCATAGTTTTAATATGTCCACCGTCCACCTGACTACATAACCTAACTTTAATCATCCACTAAAATAGACTTCCTTTGTGACACCATTTCCCGTTCCACGTTCCACCAAAAAAAAAATACTGTCACCCGTCATCCTCTAATGACCACGATAACAATACGTCCACCATAGTGAAAGTAATTTTCTCTTACTCTTTTCTTTATAAAAAAAACGTCCTTCTTTTTTTCCCGTCTCTTTCTTCGGAATAGTTTATAAAAAATCTTTTTTTAAACTTTACTTTCTCAGCCACTAATTTTAGTATTTTATATTTCTGGCTATCTCTCAAAATTAAACAAAAAATGGACAAGTCTGTTACTTTAAAAAAAAATACAAGCTCAAGCATGAATGAAACCGTTCACAACTTCTTTTTTCTTTTACCACTTCGCTCTGAACTTGACGGCCATACCGATTTTAATTAAGAGCAGACAAAAAGATAAGCTACAAAATTTTTTTTTCTAACAAAAAAAACAAGAAAGAAGTCTTATGTGTGTTGGTACTTGTCGGTTTTCGTAAAAACATAGTCACTTACATAGATTTTTAACTACAATTTTTCAAATGATGGTGCAAAAAAAACAACACTGTACGCACTTGTATTACTCCACTCTTCACACACTAAAAAAGCACTAAAAAATTGTTTTTTTTCTTTTTTTCTTCAGTACAAGCAGGAGGAAAAAACGTTGATTTCCTTTTTATTATTGTAGCAGCATCCTCCTTGTGCTACGTGTGTTTTATAAAAATATGATGATGATTTTGATTATTAGTAGTAAAAATCCAACAGAAAAAAATAGTGCTTTTGGGTAGGTACGTAAGTTCTTGTTATATATTTTTTTTTTATGATGATCTTTCCCAATTTAACAATGAACCAGAGAGCGAGCGAGTGGATTGTAGTAGTCGTAGTATAGAAAAAAAGAGAGATTTTTTTTTATTTGTTAGAGTCAAGTACACCGCGAAAAGAGAGGTTTTTTTTACAAGGTAGAGGTATTATGTATTAGAGGTGACATAGGTTTTTTGAGAAAAAAAGATTGGGAGATTATGCAAGTTTTTATGGGAACGTTTTGATAGTCTGTTCGACCGTCCCGACCATAAGATCGGTCCCGACTATGGATTTGGGCATGTCAGCGTATCGCTGTTTGTTTGCTTGTTTTAAAATTTCGTTGTGTCATGCAATACATGTCTCAAATTGCTTTTTAAAATTATTTTCCAGAAGTTTATTTTCCTGTAGTTGAAAAGAGTGTTTTTATATTTACTTGACGCATTATTTTGCGTGTGTATGAAATTTTTTTTGATAAGATAAATTTTCCCGATAAGCAGTACATGTTTTTACATATAAAGAGAAAACGGCCAGCTTTAAACTACTGACTACTACAACAAGATATTTTTTTTCTGTGTAGTATACTCTGCTCTGTTTATGTCGAGGTGGAGCCAAAAACTATTCTCTCTGTAGTACAACTTTTTCCACCTTGTCTGCTCCTGGCATATAGTCGTAGGCTCACACTTTTTAAAAAACTTTTTTTTTCAGATAACCACACCATACAAAAAAGAAATTTTGTTGTAGTCGTAAGCGTAATACTGACTGAATATGTGACTATCCCTAGGAAAAGGGGATATGTCGTATTAAAAAAGGAACGAGAAAATAGCTACTATACATTCGTTTTATTTGACAAATATGCCAAAACACAGATGTAACAGTAGCAAAATTAGTTTCTCGCTACTTTTACATTTACGTTTTACCATGCCTGTCAGATAAAAACAAACGTATAATAATAGATTTTCTCGTTTCTTTTTTTAATACGACATATCCCCTTTTCCCAGAGACGGTCAGATATGATACTACAACATAGTAAAATGCTGCTGCTGCTGCTGCTGCTCATGTTGTTAGACTACATTTTGCGAATGATGTAGGGATGCAAACGACATAACGCCAGGAGCAGAAGGAGTAGTACTAGCATGAAAATGTTGGAGTGTTGGTGGAACTGAGCCATCAATTCCCATCGCTGTTCAAGCATAGAGAGCGATACAATTTTCGCTATTTGCGGTACTAGCTTCAGATTATTTTTTTTCACCCTGGGCTATCCACTCACACACTTCCAAACCACGTTTGCTTTTAAATAATGCAAATTTCTATGAGATATAATTATAAAAAGAAAAACGAGAGTGAAGGAGAAATGTATATCGTGGTATAAAGTAACTCATGTCAGAAAGTAGTACCGCATTGTCTCAGATTTTTTTTCCCCTGTGATTCTCCGAGTCGGATCCGATGTGGATGCGAAAAGTGAAGAAAAAAAAAGTTCTACAGCAGAAGCAGTAGCACAAAAAGAGAGAAAAAAATGTGTACGGACATTGTTAGTATGTTGCCCGGGTAGAATCTCTGGAGAAAGTATGAAATCCACAGGGGAAAATGATTGGCAAGAAAAAAATAGTGGGATTTGCACTGCATTTAATGACAAAAATATTTTTAAAAAGTAGATAATATGCCTTTTTAAAGAGAAAAAAATTTGTTTTGCGGCAGAGGGATGGAAATGTGTGAAAACTTGATGTGACATTAATTTAATATTTATGAGAACAAATGTTTGAATGTTTGCTGCGCTGCACCACAAAATGCTGCAGTTTTTCTTATATGCTACTCTGCTTCCAGCTTCCAGTCTTACGCTGATCTTGTTTAGTGAATTTATCGGCCACAAATGATCACTGATCAGTTTAGATGTTTTACTTTTAGAATAATTTTTATAGTACTTGTAGTCTGTTTTAATAAGTAATTTAAATGTTTTTCATGACGAGAAATAAACGCGCAGTTGAGAGTAAACAAAGTTGCATGCATTGCTTTTTCAGGGGACCATCGACGGGCTTTCATTTAGTCATTTTGAGCGAGCAAAGCACAAACAAAACCAACCGTGCTTGGAGCTCAGCTGTTCGGCTTGCTGTCTTACATTTTTTTTAAAGTTGTGTGATCAGGCCCATCATTTTTTGTTAAATTTACTGAGAAATTTAAGTTTGAAAAAGAGAAATACTGATTTACAGCTAGAAAATGGGAGGAGGTGGCCACCATCACATGCCCAAAGTACCAGACTACAAGATCTACAGGGTTGAAGATGTTCCTGACTTGATGATAACGAAAAGGGCTCTTGCCGCAAAGGGACTCAAGGATCCTTGGCTAAGGTACGATTACCTATTTAGTTTTTTTTAAATGGTTCTACTTGTTAATTTCGTATATTATTTATAGATATTGCTTTCATTTTTGTTTCCAGAAATGAAGTATGGAAATACAATAACGTGCCCAGCCGGAGCAGCCACAGAGTAATCTGGCGAAACATTTTAGGCAGGGGAATGGCTATTGGTTTTGGTCTCGCCGTTGTGTCAACAATTGTTGGAAAGGTTTTAGAGAAAAACGATGATCACGGCCATGGACACCACTAAACAATCACGAAATTTATAATAGTAGTGTGCATAGCCGTACATGACTCATTGCCATCGTAACTCTGAAGGTCACATGCCTGTAAAACCTGTAATTTTGTCGTAGTTAAATAAATACTTCCGTAGATTTCGATGTTAAATTCTGTTGCTACAGCAATTTGAAAGTAAATACCAAAAACGTACAAAATTTAGAATCTTCTGTCGACAATGTATTTATTCCATGACGACCTGGATTTGAATCAAATTTCAAAAAAAAATCGTCCATCAATGCCATTATGCGCCACAGTATTTCATTCTGAATTTTCTTTATTAACTTTTCAGAAACAAAAAAGACATGAACATAAAATCTCTCCAAAATAAAAATTGTATTTTTCGTCCAAACAGTTTTTCTCTTCTTTCAAACATCACATATTTTTTTAACTGGGTTTGCAGTTGCAGATATAAATGGCCTGTCAACTCAACAAACAATGACTTCCTTCTGCAATAATATTTAAGTACAATATATTTTTATTATTATTTTCATTTCTACTTTTAAATTTGAAATGTTATAGAAGATAGCGATAGCACACTACTGTGAATGTTTTTTTTTTTTTTGAAAGGAAAGAAAAATAGAGAAAAAATGTGAATTTTTTGAAACATTTTTTACTGTACCAAGCTTAGTCACATCGTTTTCGGAGTATCCCCCAGGACTGGGTTGTCCACAAACTCGGTTCCAAAGTAGACCATGTATCCTCCCGTTCCGAATGCCATCAAGCCCCAGAATAAAACGTACAAGAGGTACTCGGGCTCGTCGCTGTTGCTCCAAAAGTATGACGTTAAAGAGAGTGTGAAGACGGCGATGGATACGAGCAAGAATATCGCGGGCTAAATTGAAACAATTTTTTTTTTTTTTTTAACACAGTAGTTTAACCCTATTTTGCAAATTTGAAGAATTTCTTGGAAGTTTTGGAGTGGAGCTCTTACGTAATATCTTTTCATTGTTCTGTTTTCCAATGGTGAAGCAACTTCACAACCTTCCTTAGGCTTTATTGTGTAGTTGCCGACAAAAAGGTCGATTGCGTCCTGGCGGAATCCATCCATGAAATTGTTTTTCAGGTAGCGGACTGCAGAGTTGTAGCCGTCCTGAAGAGCGCCCATGTAGGTTCGCTTGCCGGTTCGAGTAAAGTCTGTTTTGAGGGCACCTGTGCCTGAGTACTCGGTACTGATCACGTCCCCATTGTCCGCCCAGACGTTTTTAATGAGAAACTCCAAATCTGGATGGTTTTCAATGCACTCCTCGTCCAGTAGGATGTTGAGGCGACGTAGGGCCTTATTTAAATTTATGCGAGCGAGCATGCCTTGAACGACATTAGTACGGTCGAGACAGTCAATGCAGTTGGTTCGAAATACGCCCTCTTGAAGACGGACTTGACCGCGGGACCGGATGTAGTAGCCGTACTCTTGGACTTCGTTTTCCAAACGATTCATGAGAATATCTAGCCGACCCCAGTTCATTTTACGACACTCGTGGTGGAAATCGAAGGCCTCGAATCGCATGTTGGAAATTCCAGAGGCTTCGGACTGGTCACGGAAGGCTACGTGAAGATCGCCTTCAGACCCAGTTTGATTGATCTAACGTGAATACAAATCCAATACTTTCGTTACGAAGTTACTTTCCTTGAAATACAATCCTGGTAGTAGCACTACAACGATGCTTATGGCTTACCAAACTAATACAAACAATTTTTCCGTAGTTTAACATCAAGTCGTTAAAGTGCTTTGCGAAAGCCTCGGCATGATTTTGAGCAGGAACCAGAGTAGGTTTGGGTTTGTACTTCAAATTCGGCCTTTGTGTCCAGTACAGCGGAATAGAACCTCGTATCTAAATGAGCAGCACGCAAAAAAATCATTCAATTATTATTTTTACCAAATTTTTTTCGGCACGTTTGACTCTTGAAGATTTACTTGGACGAATGAAGTCATGTCCCCTTCATACTCAATTATCTGCTCCGTTTCCACAAAATTTGAAACAGAGCCGGTGTTGTCAATCCCTCTGGAGAATAGTCTAGTTCCAGCTCGTTTCCAACTTCGTCTCGAGAGTAGGATAAACTTGAATTGTTTATTGTTGGCACTCATCGTGCTTATCGATGCAACTATAATCGTTAAAACCACATCCTGATAATAAACTATATAGTCATTAAAGAAAACTTGTGAGTGATATTATAGTGAAGTCTTACAGCCGTGTATGATTGGAATGCAAAATCGATGATGTGTCTTCGTCTTCTGGCCGCGTTCAATCATTCTGTTGAAGTTGAAGAGTAGATGGTGATTCCATACAAACCTGTGGTCTGCTCGTTCCAACAAGGTTTGCTAGAATAGAAAATAAGTATTACGTTTAGGACGCCTTTTAAGCCCTGTCCTGTCATTTAAAAAGTTTTGTGACGCCTTTTGAACGGATTCAATACCTTGAAGAACTCCGGCGAGTTTGCATCTAAAGACTGTAAGTTATGACTCAAGTCGTATGTTTGCGAGTAGTAAAAGGAGGGTGTGGTCAGTGTCGTGTTGATCATTTCCTGGTATGTTTGGTTGAAATCCATCTGAATCTTGGACAGATGGAGGGAGGTCCGTTTGAATGGAATAATTTCGTGCTCGCCGACTTTCCAGATGACATGGTTCTGTATTTCCCCAATCCGCTGTTTGGATTTGATAACAATCAGATAAGCACCTTCGATAAGATGAATCACTCCAAGGATTCCGACGATTTGCACAGTACGAATCCGCTGCTGAGTTGCAACTTGGTTCACATTATCTATACAAAATAGTGCAAAAAGGTTAGTTTTCGGATTGCCAGATTTCATTGCAGAGAAATTAGGCAGTTGGCATTCATGGCCTTAGCTTACTTGTCACTGTTATTTCATCAGAATCCCGATTGATTACTATTAATTCATCAGGCGCGCCTTTTCCGCAAGGAAAAATGAATATTTTATCGGTGGTTTCTACCCTGAAACGAAACATAAAAAGAGAAAATTAGATCCGCCATAGTTCACTAAACAGAATCAACGTGAGACTCAACTTACAAATTGAATTGGTTGTAAACGTCCGTCATCTTTCCAGCTTCTTTTGTCGC
Organism: Akabosia matsudoensis; assembly: GCA_019593645.1. NCBI lineage: Eukaryota > Metazoa > Arthropoda > Collembola > Entomobryomorpha > Paronellidae > Akabosia > Akabosia matsudoensis. Next base: position 23,129 of record VICI01000507.1, on the reverse strand, counting down.
CTTGTCAAATACTAAAAAATGTCTTCTCAAAAGGTTCAGAACCTTCCAAAATTGGATTTTATGCAGAAGTTGACTCAGAAAACCAGTCTGACTCTCCGTCTGTCGATCTCGAGCAAATCAACTCCTTTTCCAAAGAAACTTTTTCCGCATTCTTTTCCTCAATCCCGCCGAAGTCTACATTAAATTTGAGTCTACACAAGTATAAACAAAAAACAAACCTGTCAATCGCCGGAATAAATCATTCATACGTCACATTGATCATAATGCCTTGATAGCTCAAAAGGCGAAAAACCATAATAAACTAACCTGGATAATTGATCCGCAACTGGTCTACAACAGCAAAATATAAATTCCGCTCAGGGCCACTGTAATAAACCCACAAAATAATGTGAAATTATGATGATGATCCTTCAATCCCGTTACACTTTTGTATTGGTTTCCACGTAAAAAAATTGATACTGATATTGGTCTACACACATGCATTACCTGGATATAAAAATCTATAAAACAATTTCCAGCACACTTTTCCGTCAACTTCAACACATGTTCTGTTTACATATAAAAATTTAACTTTTTTTTTGGCTTGATTCCGTCCTTGGAAAATTTTTTTTTCCATGGACCATACAACTGCTGCACCCTGCACCTGTCGTGTGAGCAGTGTAGAAACTATTCACTCCAACTTTACAACCTACAACGGCAATCTGCCCATTTAAAAATCTACGATGGGAAATTATTGCTCGGCAAAATTACAGTATCCGTACTGTCCACCTGTCCTACCATCCAAGCAGAAATCCTCAGCTGATGGCTTCTTCTGTACACCATTGTTTTGTATACGATTACCCCTGAACACACAGTCCAAGTGAAAACTCGAATCGGATAAAGCGTAGAAAAAAGGCTAATCCTCAAACCAAATGCGTCTTTATGCTAGTCGCTCGGGAGTCTGTCCGTCCGTGTCTATCAGGAGATAACACTTGTCTGTAGTCCGTACTAAAATGCTCTTACCCAAAATAGTTAGTTTTTTCAATATTTAAATTTTATTGCTTCTGTTTATTGTTTGTTTACAAACATGATTTCATGGGATTTTCTTCTTGATTCGAATTGTGTCCTTTCTTTTCCGCGAGTTTTGAACGGGATTTAGAAGCAGGCTTGTTTGTGCTCTGGTTTCCCCTATCCTGTCTGTGTATTTCGTTGTTTGGCTGTGAGTTGAGTGTTGTTGCCATTTCTGTTGATTGGTTGTGGCTCTGGCGAGTCGGGTTGCAGAGTTTTGCTGGTCGCTCAAATCACGAAAGCTGAGGTCAACTACTGGCACATAACCGTGCTACCATTGCAAATTTAACCAATAACCTGTCAGCCAATCAGTGTAACCACCAAAAAGGAACGGTGTATTTTGTTTTGAAGCATGGCTCAGTCCTCCTCATCCTCCACACCGACCGGTGGAGGTGGATCGGCTGCTGTTACAGACGCACAGCAGCAACTGAAAGACTTTTGGGACAATGAAATGACCGCGGTTAGAGGGCTAACGGCTGTAAGTCTAAATTTATGACATTTTTTTGTCAACTTTTCGAATATTGTTTTATGTAACAGTTTTTGTTTTAATTTTCAATACAAATTAATATGTTTGATTTCTTTAACGGTGTATCAGAATGACATGAGAACTCAGGAGCTGCCGTTAGCCCGAATTAAGAAAATTATGAAACTCGACGAAGACGTCAAAATGATTAGTGCCGAAGCTCCTGTTTTATTTGCCAAAGCGGCTGAAATATTTATTCATGAGCTGACGCTCCGAGCGTGGATACACACGGAAGATAACAAACGACGAACGCTGCAGGTAGATACCAAACTAAAATTTATAACTGCGCCAACTAACCATGCTAAGAATTAATTGCCATAGCAACACTTCAAAATGAACAGGGGCTTTACAAAACTGTCTGTTTTTTCAATTCACAGCGAAACGATATAGCTATGGCGATAACTAAATACGACCAATTTGACTTTCTTATCGACATTGTGCCTCGGGATGAGTTAAAACCGACAAAAAAGGAGGAAAACAAAGGAGCTACGGTTATTGGCGAACAGGTAACGAAAACCTACATCTTTTTTTCTACAACTTTGTCGTGTTCTGACAGAATCCTGATACTCAAAAGTGGACATAAATCTGGGATCTACAGCATAATTAGTAAAAATTAATTAGGTTGTCTTTAAAAAAATCTGACTATTGTGCAAAACATTAGTTGAAGTCGCCTCAATGTAATCCCCATTCTGTTACCTCGAGTCAGAGGCTCCCGCATTACACTGTGCTACGGCGTATTTCACCAGCCTACCTTCCCAGCTCCACAAGGTCCTCGCCTGAGCGGAAGTCTATGGCCGGTGAAAGTATGCTTTACGCATTGGTGTCTGCACCAGTTGCCCGGGGACTTTCCCCAGGGATGGGTCATGTTACCATGAGTTTCCCTGACGGCGGAACATGAAGCGACTGTAACCTTGTTAGAAGAACGATAAGTGAAGGCTTATATATATAGGGCTTATCATTGTGGAAAATAGAGAAACGGATTTTATAATTGAGAGCGTTGAAAGTCCTGAAATTGAGAAAAGCAGAATTAGTCAGAGTGAACTGCGCAAAGCTTGCAAGTTACTAAAGCACATTTTGCATTGTTTTTCCAGGTTCAATATTATCTACAGTTGGCACAGCAACATCAGCAAGCTTTGCAAGCAACAGGAGCAGGCGGAGTGCAGATTCTCCAGCAAGCCGTTCCAACTGCAGCTGGACTGCAAACAATCCAATTGGTACAAGCCCCCCAAGCAACCCAGGTCTTACTTACCTGTTAACCTGTCAAAGATTATAAATTTTAACGAAATTTAAATGTCTATAGCTAATTTTTCTATAATTTGTCGACTATTTTGCAGATGGTGCAACAGCCACAACTCGTTACCACACAAACACCTCAAGGGACTGTCCTTCAATTGCAGGGTGGTCAGGTAAGCTAGTAGTAAACACCAATTCCAATATTTAACAACTTCAAAAAGATTTTAAACAATTTTTAAATATTTATTTTAGACTTCCAACCTGTTACAATTCCAACAGCCCCAACAACAGGCCGGAGGTATCCAGCTAGTTCAGCAGGTGGTCGGCCCCAACGGAGAAATCCAGCAAATCCCTATTCAGCTATCAACGTCGCAGCTTCAAATGCTCCGAATGCAGTTGCAAGGCAATCAAGTTGCGAGCGTGGCCACATCCAGTCCTCAAACTACTGGCCCAATTATCCTACAAACGTCACCTGTTCAACAAGGAGCCACTGTGATGACCACTCCGCAAAATGGAACGCAGATAATTCAAAGCTAGAATTTTCCTTTTTGTGGCTACAACCTGTGCTGAGTCTGTGCGAAAAAAATTATTTTTTAAAAATGTTATTTTTTTGGGCTGTACCACGTTTAAAAATTATAATGCTAGTACAATTTTTCTATTATAAGAAATCATGTACCCATAAAAAATGTACCTATCAAGCTTTTGTAAAACTTTACTTTCCAGCAATTAACGGTTTATTTTATGAAATCCTTTCTAAGCGTTTTATGTTTAGTTTAGGCCCGTAAACGGAGCAGTTTAGTTTATTTATAATCAGAAGTGGAACATCATCTTCATGTAGTTGTTAAGTGGCCTGATATCTTTTGCATTTATGAGTAAATATTGTGGGCGATACGTATCGTAATTGGTCATCGACACCTCGGCTTTTCCATGAAATAGATAACTTTTCACCTTAACAATAACTGTGTATTGTAGGTAGATTATGAAACTATAATGTAAAATTTACAAAACAAAAAGATAACGTATTTTCATCACGATTTAGGAGGAATAAAAACAGATTTTTTATGCAAGAAAACTCACACATTACTGATTGGTTACTTTGTATTTATTTGTTAACAGTTTGACGGAATATTTAGGGCATCAAGTTTCATCACTGAAACGCTATTTGCAGCGTCACGTTACTTTGGAATTAGAAGTCGTCACGATTTTATAACGTGCAGAACAGAGAAAGTACTTTCTTCGTGCATAGTACGCTGCGAACAGCTGTGCAAGACTCACGTAAACATGTCCGCAACCCACATGCATTGATCTGATGATCGCTTTGGCACCAAGTTTAGTTGTTTGAGCTAATCAATCAACTATTATCAAAATTAGCAGTGTTTTAAAAATAAAATTAGCTAAGTGTGATTAAAAAGTGAATAAAATGTCGTTCTTTGGACTTGACAAAGTTTCCAAGCTCTTCAGGATCATCCAGGCAAATGGAGGTTTGGGAAAGTCTTTGCGGAAATTATATATGTAAGTTTTCCGTTGCATTACAATATTTTACGATAAAAATGGATTCAATATGATATAAGATTGAAGTTAATTGCCTTTAACTTTTCTCTCACAGCCAAGATGAGTTGAAAATTGGCACGCTCATTGGAACGGACAAGTACGGAAATAAGTACTTTGAAAACAACGAATACTTTTATGGTTAGCCGTAAGAAATTCTTTCACTGTTGCCCCCTTCAGAAATTTTTCCACATTTAACAAAAATATTATTTCTTTGATTATTTATAGGGCGCAACCGGTGGGTAGAGTATAACCCTAAGCATAACTTGGAATATGACGGAAGCATGGTTCCAGCTGAGTGGTTTGGGTGGCTCCACTACAAAACCGATACTCCTCCCACTGTAAAACCTCCGGTGAACTATAAATGGCTGGTTGATCACACGGAAAACCTGTCAGGTACTCCCCGTCAGTACGTACCTTTCACTACAACCAAGCCGAAAATTCAAAGCTGGGTTCCTCCAGCCCAGTCAGGAGATTCGAAGAAAGCCTAAATAAATTAAACACGCAAAGTAAATGCCATCTTGTTAAGCATGGTGGGTAGTGCAGTTAAAAATTTTAGTTTATATTCACGGAAAAAGTGTAAATAAAGATGAAAATTGTTTAGCGTGAACCAAAATTAATTTCTTGCACAAGCGCTGATGATTTTTTGTCGGTTTTAATGGGCAAGAGAAAATCACTCTGTTGGGGTTTAAAGTAAGTAGTTTAAAGTGAATAAAACTTGGACGCGCGCTCGTTTCCAGCTGCATTTTTGAATGGTTATAATTTAGGAATGTTTTTATTGATTTCAATTTAGACTTTTCAACTTTTGGTACCATTTCCAAACTCCGCACAATTAACCTTTATCACTCGATACAAATTTCAATACAACCACCCCAACCAAATTATTGTGCTGTACTTACGTAGGGATTACAAAAACTTCTCAGTAAAATATCGCGACCAACCAAACAATGACAAAATAAAATTTTTCTTTGAGTACTTTACGATTTATAAATAATTTTAAAGTTCAAAGATCAATCCAACTGCAAAACATGAAGGTAAGGAAAAGGACTAAAACAATGAGCACTACTGCCACTCGCATGGACACGCCAGCTGAAAATTAAAAACAAATTGTTTTCTTCACATAAACCTCTCAAGTAAAATCTTAAAAACTGCCTGTAAAAAGTATCTCTTTACCTGTTTTTTCAATTGTGTGAATGTTAATTTGATTATCAACCGATATGCTAACGACTGCCGCATCGCACTCGGCCAGAACGCCTTCTTCATTTGGTTGCGCTGGCGGAATGAAGGCGAGTCCAGTGACAAACGTTTTATGCGCTTTTTCAATATGCTTCAGCCTTTGCAAGCTATACGCGATATAAATATCCACGTCTCCGGTTGTCATGGACCCGATTGCGACATATCGGCCACACTTGCTCACCGCCAGGGCTGACAACGCCTCGCCAACGCAGGCAACTTGTGACAAGGAGAAGGACGGACCAGTCCAGTGCTGAATATAAGACTTGTTTTGTTTGTAGTTGATTGGGTTGAGGATGACGAACAAACGGGACGTGTTTCTTTTGTCTTCAATCACGCCAAACCTGGAAAAATAGTTTAGTCAGTTTAGAAATTGAGATTTCCAATGATCCAAGATTTTTCCATGCTTCCTTCGTAACTTACTTTGCTTTCTTATACTTAAACTTTCCCTCGTCCTCTGGCGGCAGGTCAAGAGCACAATTAAGTTTTCCGTCGGCTAGAGACCACACTTTGCATTTTCCATCGCCACTTATGCAAGAAACTAATTTTCTATCCGGACTAATATCAACATCGGATATCTCCTTTTTAGAGGCATTGATCACACTTTTTTGTATCATTTCGGGAAAGTTCCAGACCCGCAGGACGCCATCTGCACCGCCAGTGACTAAAAGCCTTGAGTCGTGACTGAATGCAACTGTTCGCTGACAAGGATCAGCCACACTGTCAAATCAAATTCGAACACTTCAAAAACAACATTCCAAAATTAAAAACCGTGATTTGTGTGTTTGATTTGTTCACCTGAAATCTGTCTGGACGCTGGTGATTGTTTGAATATCGAAAAACAAGTCACATGCGAAGGTATCTGCCGTGTCCGTGCTGGCGTTTTCCTCTTTAACAGGTGCAGCCGCTGGTCCACCATTTGCCAAGTTTCTTTGTCGTAATCCTGGCTTATCTTTATCTGATGGGGATGATCCTACACAAAAAAACGCAATACCAAATTAAATAAAACTTTCAAATGACTCTAATAAGCTTTCTCGGTTGCTTGCTTGAAGTGTCCACTGGTTCCTTGGCCCGTGGTCGTAGTTTAACTTGGTAAATGTAGCAATCCGCATCCTTTCCAGCCGCTAGAAAAAGTCGCTTTCCATTCCCCAGCGATCCAATCGCAGAGTTCATAATTGCCGAGGTTCCCGCATTGTACCGCTGTACTTCATACGCAATGTAGCCGTTCTTTTCATATCCGATTTCGCAAATTGCCTTGAAAGTAAATTAAAATTCTCACAAAACTCATTCAAAACAATGCACATAACTACAATCATCTAAGTAATTGCAAATTAAAGCTTACAAATCCGTTAAAAACGCCTGTGTTTGCAGCTCCTCCACCTCCGGCAACGACCACATGATTACACGACAGTGGGCTTACACTGTACAACGGAAAATTAACTTTCCCTTGCGCTGGAACCGCCATTTAAATTTAATATTTAAAAAAAATTTATTCCAAAAGCACAGCCGAAATTAACTACGACACGTAACCATTTCCACTTCCAGCCTTTTACAAAGTTGGCCAATCTTGATGTAGCTGATCCGTTCACCAGCTCAGACTTGGCTATCTAAAACCTCGTGTTGATAATTAAAATGTAATCTGTGCTGAGTCAAGGGAAAGTGAATTGTGCACCAGCAGAGATCATTAAGCACACGTCGACATAATTTTTTTGCGTAAAAATCCTTCAAAAAACACAGGTAGGGAGTCATCTGCACTGTTGGGCAAATAAAGACAGCCCGGCCGCGAAGGAATGCTCAGCTGCCAAGCAGATGTTGTTGCTCTTGCAATCGGTGCAGCGCGATAAAGATGTGATTTGCAACTTGCAAGAGTGCTGCGGTGCGCGATGTCATTGCAAGTGACTATAAAAATGTAAAGTTGTGCCCGGCATTTAAGCATATCAAAAACCAAATCTCAGTTTGGAATGGAACTGGGCAAATCATGAATTGGCATCGGATACGCCAGCAATTCCTTCGCGCATTGCTTGACGTATCTAAAAAGTTTGCGATTATTGCAAGTATTGTTGGGCTATTTTGCGAGGTCATTATTTATCCAATTGTTTTGGCAAAGGTGAGCAAAACTGAGAGCCCTATAGAGTGTCATAGGGACTGGGATACATATTATGCACTTTAACTTGCATGAATTCATGTAACTTTAACAACCTAGCAATAAAAATACTAATCTAACGGAATACGTAAATTTATGCATGAACGCTCAAGATTATTTCATTCTACAAAAACCATTAATGCATGTAACTTGCGTTGCTAATTGATCGGAACTAATGAATTTTGTTTTGTTCAAAAAAGTATCGGTGGAAACTTGTTTTTTTTTTTGTATTATGTCGTTAGTGAATGTGCAAAAGCTTACATATCCGCGGTGTTGTTTGTACATGCCATTTTTTTGCTATTGTTATATCTACGCGTATTCAACATTATGAGATTTATCTGTTGACGAATATTTTTGTGCTTTTTGTTTGTCGTGTGTCAATATCATCACCGGCAGTGCTCGTGGCCTGGAGATGGGCAAACATGGAAGGAAAACGAAACATTACGTGCAGTGCTCATTGCGGATACACATCTTCTGGGTCCGTTTCGTGGGCACTGGTTTGATAAGCTCAGGAGGTAGTCAAATGCTTATCTAAAAATACCTCAGAATCCTTATGCAAATGTCAAGAGCACACCATTGTTTTCTAATACTATGTATATATATTATTATTTCGCACAGAGAATGGCAAATGCATAGGTCATTCCAAACAGCCATGTACATCTTTGAACCGGAAGTAGTATTCTTTTTGGGTATAATCAGACTGTTACACAACAAAGCATTGTTTTCCTCCAACTCCATCCGTATGTATTTACGGTTTTCTAAGGTGACTTGTTCGACGAGGGAAACTGGGTGAATGAGCATGGATTCTCCGAGTATGTGCGCAGATTTCACCGGCTATTTTCAGTGGACAACGCAAAAACTAAAAGCATCGTCCTGACAGGAAATCATGACATGGGGTTCCATTACGAGTAAAATCAAAAACAACTCAGCATCATTAGTCGTTAATTTCCTAATTTTATCTGTACTAAAAATTCACTTCGTTCATACTTTTGGTAAAAGGATCATCCCATATCTGCACAACCGTTTTAACAAAGCCTTCGGAACCGAGTCAGTCAAGCTACTGAAACTGAAAGGGTCCAACTTTTTGCTTCTGAATAGCATGGCAATGGAAATGGATGGCTGTTTTCTATGTAGTGCCGCAGAGAAAGTCATTCGTAACATATCAAGTGCAAAAAAAAGTTTATTTTGACATAGAAAAAAATCTTTTGTAATCCTATAAAGGCTACCTATTTACGGTCTAATTGCTTTGACACAGAAACCTTGGAATGTGAACAAAATCCTAGTTCTTGTCCAGCAGCATTTGTCAACAGCTCACCTGAAGCTCCATACAGTCCTCCGATACTTCTACAGGTAAAAGTTAATTGTGCGTGTTTTTTTTACAAAAGATGACATGGAAAGTACCTGAACCTTGTTCATAGCATTTTCCAATGTACCGAGAGTCAGACAAAGACTGCTCAGGAGAAGACACCGCTCCAGAGGACGAGAAAAACGTCAAGTTTCGAGAGGCATTTGACTGCCTGTCGAAACAGTCGAGCGAGCTTTTGTTTAAGCTAATTAAGCCCAGACTAATTCTGTCTGGGCACACGCATCATCATTGTGTCACGGAGCATGTCGTCCTTGGCAAGAAATCCGTTCGGGAATACTCTGTGCCCTCGTTTAGTTGGAGGAATCGGAACGACCCGAGCTTTTACTTGGTTGGTTAATGAGAAGAGTATCAATATCACTTGAAGGACATCATGAACTGGGTTAGTTTTTTTTGGTTTGCTAGGCGGTTTTTACTCCAACCGAACATTATCTTTCAAAGTGCTACCTTCCACGGGAGTCCACAGTTCAGCTTATTTACGGCTTTGCTGGATTAGTTTTTCTGGTATGGCTATTTTTTCCAGTCATTCGTCCAAAGGTTGTGTGGCTTCGTTTAACTCGACAGTACTCGGTTGAGCATGAAAAAAGACTTCAATAGTAGCATAATATGCAATATATTTGTTATATGTTGTATGCCTAATTGTTACGAAAATTATTTTGTTTATGTTACGTAATTGTGATGAAATCTCTTACGTATCGATATCAAACATAATCCACACACACAAATAAAAACTCATACCCAATTTCAAAATCAAGTTATTGTTTCCTTTCATGCATTATATGTTGCACCTAGATATATGGAGGTAATAAGCGAATCTTCCGTAGTAACAAAAAGATGTTTTTTACTGAGTAACTCATGTAATTGCCCACTAAAGTTCACGTAACTTGCGGATACCGCTGACGATAACCTTGTGGAACTGTATGATGCATGTAGTAAGATGCAAAATAAAGTTCACCCTTTCACTTTTATATCATCAAAATGCTTATAAATGGTTTTTAACAGCCTTTTTTAATATATTTCATAAAAACTTGTTTTGCGGTAGGCTAGTGATCAGTTTCAGATAACGCAATTTGTAGCACACTGGCATCCAGTTTGCCAAAAAGTCGTCATATTTTTATCTATCGATCGTTATCATATTTTAATAGAAGAATAATTAGAGTCATAAGCAAAATGTATTTGAGATACATAGTATATTTGAAGTTGAACCGTTTACAAAAAGGTAATACTTAAAATTCTGTTTTTTTGGTTAAGTAGTAGTATATGCATGAAAAGAAAATGTCTATTTTTCAAACAGACATTCCGTGGACCCAGATTGATGAAGGTTTTTGGCCTGAGAAAGTTTTATCGTTTACCAGTTTCATGACGAGGGTCGAGAATAATATAACGAACTTTTGATTGTGTCGTATCAAGGTTTTTTCTCCTTCTTACGGGACATCAGATTTCATGTTGAAGAACCTCGTCCAGATTCTTTCACTTTCAACAAGAATGCCAATCAGATACGGCTTCAGCATTTCCTCAGCTTGCTTACTATGGCCAACTCCACGAAACGCTAAAGTTGCGTCATGTCCTGCATACTCCAGCATCACATCATCGCCACCAGGATGCTGGAAAAATATCGAGCGATAAGGTCACGTGTAAGATAATAGTAGCTTAAAATATTTTATATAGGATTTTCCGTGTTAAAAAAGTGGACACAGAAGCTTGTTTACCGAGTTTAAAAATGATGTAATATCGTAGACGCGATCGTACAAAACAATCCAACAGTCATGCGGCATGTCGTGATACGAAATATCATTCAAAGTGTACAACGGCAGGGAAGACTCTTTATCAATTGAATACTCATTGGCTCGTTTTTTGGAGGCGGAGGTGGACCCACCTCTCCAAAACCAGTCCATGGCTGATGATGTTGTCTTGGGTGATGGTGAACTTGCATTGTTGCTAGCCTGATCTGTTGAGCTCTCAGAAGATGAGCTTGCATTCCCGACAATCGTACTAAGCATCTGAAGGTAGAAAAGAGCGTGCAATTCAACAATTAAATTTATTATGCAATCTAATTTCTTTTCAATACATTCCATTCCAGATGAAATCTAGTTATCCGTATAATTTCTCGATGCAGATATAAATATAATTGTTTTTGGGAAAAGGGGCGAAATAATAATATAGTGAAAAAAGTAGGTCTAAGACAAAGAAATCTATAAAATAAATTTTTTCCTAACCTCACGGCAACAACATCTGTCGCTGAAAGATTAGCGTAACAGGTTGACAATTACTTTAGACAACACGCATCTGTGTACCTGAGCATGGAATTAGGGCAGGAGTCAAGGCGAAACACTTTATGGGGCAAGCTAGGACGGTTTTGATTAGTTTTGGCTGTTGCATGTTGTTTTGCTAGGCAACCAAGTAATTTCAAGTTTCAAATTAAAAAAAGTACATTTCCTCTAGCATCGTTTAGCCTTCAACAAAATTTCAAATTCATTTTCAATGCATGATTCAACTTTTGTTTTATTCTTTGATATAAAAAAACTTTGAGATGTTAAGAGAGACATTCTTCACGCAAAATTCATAACTTGTCGCAAGTCGCTGGTCAACGTTTACAGCTAACAAAATACATAAATCATCATACCCGATAACCTATGGCTGCGGCAATGCTTCCACCCACGCCAGAGTATTGAACAGCGTTGTTGATTAGGCTGTTGGCTTCAGTCATTTTGCATGTGCACACAAATGTGACAAACTCAACTTGAATTTTTTTAATTATATCAAAAACCAATGTCAAGTTATTTGCGAGTTCCAGTAATACTAGTTCTTATATGAGTTTTTCTGTTATGCGACCGGCGGTAATAGATGTACAAAATACAAATTGCTTGCTAACTTATAACTTAAATTCAAAAACTTCCACAGCCACTAGTTTTCTAGATTGCAGTACTTAACCTCTACGAATATGCTTCATGTACACAATATACAATGCTTTATTCAAACTAGCCACAGTATCAGGCTTGTTAGTTTGTGCAATTGACATTGTCACACAATAAAACAACTGTATAGCAAGCAATGACTATCACTTATATTTGATGGAAGTCGAATAACTCCTCACTGAAAACTGACTCGTTTGGTCAGTCGAACAATCTAGTTTTATATAATTTCCTTTTCTTCAAGACCAGCTTATAACGTTGATGCTGTCAAGTATTGTGGTGGCTTCACTACACGAGGTAGGTATTCGACTAATACCCAATGCATTGCTGGGATGACTTGGTGAAAGACAACAGGGAGTAGTCGGGATTGGGTAATATTTTCAAAAACTAAGTAATGTTTGCATATTTTTTTATTCTGACACAAAGTTTTGTAATCTTGATGAGGACGCTGAAAGACAGAACTATTTTGCTTACGTGAAAGTTATAAGCTAGCATAAAACCAGGAAACAATCTTTTTCTCCAGTAGTCTACATGACATCAAAACATTAATCTTTCAGATTAGATGCCTGGACTTGACTTGCACTTGAAGCAAGAGCAAACGTGGTCTTTCAATGGATTTTAAATTTCAACGGGCTACGTGCAAGTTGTCACGTCCGCAAAGGCTCCCTGGCGGAATGTCCTTTGACCTTGTATAGATCAGTTGTCATTTTCTATAATCTACGTCTAAATTGACAGCTCGGAACTTTTAATCTTTATGAATTTAGTAAATAGCGCTATTTCGCATACATATAGCGCACATCTGAACAGATATCTCACCTCTGACGAAACAAGTTGTGCCGAGCTCCAAACAAATAGGTGTGATATTTGAAGTATCAATGTCGCAATTGAATGATTCATAGTAAGTTTTAAAGTTCATTCATTGAAAGCCTAGGTTTTTGATTATAAAGCCAAAAGTGCCGTTCACAATCCCTAAAAATGATATTCCAGCATGGTCCAGTTACGGACTACTATTAGTGTGCAATTTTATCATAGCATAGGTCAGGTACATCACTTATTGATCCACTACGTAGTTGTTGATTAGGGTAAATACCTATAGTGCATGTATTGCCCTAAAGATTAGTCTTTGTATGGCTATTTCATATTTCATTGAGATAATTTCGAAGCTAGTAAGACACGACACGTTAACTTCATATCGTTACGATATGCTGAAACATTAATCTAAATTAATCATGAATGACTGCTCAGATAACCTTTGAGTCTAACATAAAAAAAATTCAATAGTTTTTTTTCTCTTCTATATACGGCATTATAGTTCTTAGCTTTAAAAAAATTTACATAAATTTTCACAGCTTGAATTAAATCTCAATTACGATATGCTGTATTTGTAATCCTTTTCTACTGACATTGGCCAAGAATAGGTTTCATTTTCTTTTCTCCGAGGCTCAATATCTGTCCGGTTCCTTTTGTGTCTTGCTGTTTTACTAGATATCCTCACGCACCTTTTCAGACTAATTAATTATTTCCCAGTATCGATTTTCTAAGATGGATGAGTGCGTGATGGATGACATCGTTACTATTTTCAAACTAAGGATGCATTACTACAACACGTGCTTACTTTCTCAAGTAGGTACAACTTTCTCAGGAATAAGGTAAGAATTTGGCATTGGCACTAGAGATTGAAGTAACTGTATTGTTCGTGTTAGCTGGCGAAATGGAAATAACTTATGTTTCATGTGTATTGCTCTAAAAATGTATCAAGTCTTTTACAGACGCATATTTTCTAAGGGACTTTATTACTTAAATGCTTAAATATTTGCCGAGTCTCATATCATGTTTAAGCTATCTCGCAAGCAATTTTCATATTCTCCTTGGTCCTTCATAAAGATGAAGTAAATATCATGCTCAACTGGAAATTCACAAGACATTCAAGGTATTACATATCAACTAGCTTTCCTTAGACAAGATGAACAGTGTTTGATGTGACTTCACTAAAGGATCTTCTGTCTCTGTGACAAGACATTTTTCAGGCAAACTACAATCTGCGAGAAGCACTTGTTACATGTTATATTACACCAAATAATGTTTACTAAGTTGTAGAAAATTTTCAAAGCAAGGTGATTTGCAAGGACAGGTTTGTTTATGCTTATGACATCCTGACAAGAACAGAAAATTGACTGCCTATTTCCCCTTTCTTGTTTTTCCGCTCCGGTGACATGTAACTTCTCATATCCGCTTCGTCCCTTCATCTAAACATTAAATAAGCTAAAAAGAAGACAGCTCTCGAAAGACAAAATCTCCATCACGAACTGGTTATAAAAAGTGGTAATTCCGTCAAAAGACGCCTGCTTTTTTTCTTACTGACACAAACCAAGACTGGATACTTTGTTCATGACAAATGGGTCGAGGAAATGGAATGACGAAGCTTGCTCAATCGTAGTGAAATCAATAAAATAGCTTTCCTGAAAGAGTCTACGTAAATAAATACCTATAATGGCAGCTACTCGCATACGCAGCCTTTATTTTTGGATTGGTTTTAGATACTCTTTGTTGCATTATATATGCACCAATTTCCCTGGAAGTGATGGTAATAAAGATAGAGAACATGCGTTATGCCGACGTACGTGGGACCGTTAATAACGGTCCGTTATACTGGCAAACAACGCAAAATATTTTTCTTATACATTTTTGTTTACTTGGCCACATCAAAGTAAGATATAGGTCAGCAAAACCTACTATATATCCATTAATGCACTATTGATTCATTGATGGTTATCTATACTTATGTGTATAAAAACAATAGATTTTTGTGTTCGCTGAATATTTACATTTGAGCAGCTAGTTCATACAAAGTGTTGCTAATTTTGTTTCGAAAATTTTCCGCATGGAGGATTTACCTTAATCTCGAATAGACCGTCATGCATGATCGTTGTTCTAGTTCGTTTTTCGTTTGACGGAAGAGAATTAGGATTTTCGGCTCAATCGGATAAAGCTGACATTTTATGTCTATAATACTGATTGTATGTTGTCTGGTTCACTATTCAAACAAAACAAGTTTTTACCCATACATTTTTCGTCGTAAACCAATCAGCCAAACATGTTGAATCAATGGAAAGTTACAGTTTGGTGTGCAAATAGGTGATGAAAATGCACTATTATATTATATCGCCCGATTATAAAACTTCCTATAAAAACAGTCGCCTTTGGTTAAGTTAAAGAATTAAAGTTTTTCCGATAAAATCTTGCATACTGTTTTCTGTCCTGATCCAGACCCATTTTATAATCCTTAAAACAATTTTTGATTACCCTGCATCCAAAAAGCAGAATAAAATGAACCCACAAATCTTCTCGAAATCATCATAATTTTATATTTGTGCGTCT
Source organism: Akabosia matsudoensis (assembly GCA_019593645.1). NCBI lineage: Eukaryota > Metazoa > Arthropoda > Collembola > Entomobryomorpha > Paronellidae > Akabosia > Akabosia matsudoensis. The sequence continues at coordinate 7,749 of VICI01000507.1, read as the reverse complement.
ATTTAATCGTATTTGAACCTATGCTGCTATGAATCTGGTAAGTAATCCAATAAAACTGCTGGTTTTATTGTAAATCCTTGCAATTACGTTGCATTTTATTTGCTGGTGGAATGCCTTATTATTTTCTGCTGAATTATGTATGCCAGTATCTTCCTCGTTTGAGACTAAAAGTCCTGGATTCATTGCGAAGAAAGTTAGTGTAGTGTTTGACAATGACATCATGAAAGTTGCTCGTTTCCTCATTGCTTTCCTAGGACAAAACTTACTTCCAAGCTTAAAATACCTTCTCGGTCGTAAACTCTCATGAACTTGCAGTAAAACTGAAACAATAATATATTGTAAAGCAAATACCGTCATGCCAAACAAAACTAGACCACGTTTTGTGTACCCTGTGCTTATAGGGAAACAAACAAAATCAGAATACTAGACACTATTATAAACTGTGTGACAGACTTCGGGCTGCGAGCACGTTTCCATTCCAGCTTTCTATTGCCATTTTGTTTTACGTACCCAGCAAATCGAGAATTTTTTTTTCATAGGAATTTTGCACTTACTTTCATAGCGCTAAAATAAGGCGCAGAGCATAATTTTGGGCGTGTATGTGTCATATCACGAATTTTACGGCAGAGCAACTTCAAATAATTTGCTACAGTACAGTTTTCCCAAAGCAAATCTAGTTGTCTAGCGTTTTTTATGTCCTTAGGATAGCATCCTAGTTAACCTCACTTTTCCAATTTTGTAATTATAAGCCTGCTCTTCTTGCACTGTTATATGCATGCAAACTAGAAAATAATAATGATGTTACTTATTTCCACGATTTTTCTCCTCAGGTTTTTTCCACCGTGGAACAAAACGCGTAACCGATGGAATGTGGTCATAATTATGACATATATCAGCTTATGAACATTCGTATGGTTTCATTTTTCACATCATATGTGTGTGTATCCGAATTGCATCTATAGAGCCTTCGGAGAGTTCTTTTGCCTACATGAACAAAGCAGGATAGTTGGTTCCACTTTTAATTAACCCCGTAGTAGATCGTAACTTTTATTATCATAAAGATTATGCTATAGAATTGTATCGTTTTATAAACCGACACATGTAACGCACTCTAATTAATATTGAATGAGAGATCAAAGTGGGCGGTGACCTTTGTGCTCCAGTAAAGAAACAATGAACGCTTTTTTGGCTGTTGTGAAAATATGCTGATGAATGACATACAGAACGTCGCATAGTTTTCCTGGTGAATCGACTCAGGTGTTAGATGTTTTATCCTTTTACTCAAATAAAAATAATCTTGCTGTTTCTGGCTCCGAATTAGAAAAATTGTCAGTGTCACGTGAGCCCTTAGTTATCCTCACGGTTCATTTCATTTGCAATATAGCAGTCATTTGTGCTATAAAGATTTCCGTTTTCATTCAATTGTTTTTTGTGGTTCAGGGTTCAGCACAAGATTTCCCATTCTCTAATGGAAAAACAACCGCTTACTTTCCAAGACAGTTACCCGTATGGAAAATGAGCTCATAGACATCGCGATAATAACAGCATATATGACATTACTGCTCGGTATTAAAGATAAAAGGGGAATAGAAAAAAATACACGTTTGTCTTATTTTGCACCAAATAAAAAACTGAGGCTGTAGAATAGGCAGTACCATCCATTCTTATAACCTACATTTCTGTTGCATAACTAGTTCAAGTAGCATTCCTTCGTGGTGGCTCAGTATTTTTCATTGTATACACCAAATAAAAATGGAAGTCCACGGGCAAAAGAGCAAACCTTGTTATTATTATTATTATTATTGTATCGTTGAAGGTTTTATTTGCTTGAATATGACTTTTTTTCCGCGTTGATGAGTCTGTACCGATCGCCGGGGAACCAGCTTCGGTTCTAGATTAAATTGAATCTGATTGTTTTATCGAAAATTGATTTTTGTAACAAGTCCATGATAGGTCAAGAATCACTGGTTGTAATCCATTAAAGGATTTACCTGAATTTATTTCACCGTAAGAATGCTAGGCAAATTTCTCGCCATCTCTAGCTGTTTTTCAGCTTTTCAAAACTCTTCATATCCCGCACAACTTCTTTACTCAATTCCCCAAAGTTCATTGCTATTCATCCATTTATACATCGAGAAATTGAAACTTGGCTGGCAGACTTTTTGGTGAAAAACGGGAAAAAGAAAGGAAGGGCAAAGGAGAAGGCTTATGTTGGGGGATAAGCATAATGCGAACTGAGAATTGAGATACGATAGGATAAAGTAGGGAAAAAACTTTGCTGAACGTTAAAAAAGAATAAAAAGATACCTTCACTCCCATATGCCATTTTTTATTAAATAAAATGAGCGAAACGGAACCCGTAATGTTTATACAGTAAACAATAAACAAAAAAAAGTAAGTTCAGTCGGATATATATATATATTTTTTTTTTTTTTAAATTTCGGGGAACAAAAGAATTTAGCATAATTTTGGTTCAAAACATTATTCCTTCATTCTTTGCAAGTTCAAATACGCTACCTGTTATTTCGATAGCTCACATCTATTTCCAGCTTTTTAAAGAGTAATCTGATATCTGAATGTATGCAAGATTTTCCGGTGGTCTTATAAACAAGGCATTCTTGTGGGGAAACTCTTGTCAGAAAAAAACTTAAAGCCCGTGTATTCCCATGTTTTGTTGATACACATTCAACTTGCTTTTGCCGAACCTCCAAAAAAATTCTGGCTTTTGTTTGCGGTGGAATAGCAAGAAAAGAAACATGTTTTCTAGAGCGATATATTTTAAATCTAGCGTTTTTGCAGACATTGTAGACAATATTGAAGTAGCAATTATCATGGGAAACCTGTGTGCAGCATAAGTATACACACTCACCTAGGTTTTCTTTTTGTCTTGCAAAATGTTGAGCATAAGTATGTTAGGCGAAGTTTTTTCTGATTACACGACTAACGTACAGCGTCGGCCGCATAATATTTATCCATATCGCACACAACCCCGTGGTGTTTTCATCCATTCCTCTGCCTGCTCTGCGCTCGACTACTCCAAGAGCCCTCCATGACGTACCACCACACAAACTTTGAGTATCATGGAGATACACATGACTATTCCCTTTCTGCAATGGGAAAGCTTATGAGACACGTTGTTTGGCTACGATGACTGCAAAAAAAAAGCTGAGAAAACGGAGTTTCTTTCTTTTTTCATAGACAAGACCGAGAAAGACAACCAAATGGAGCACACACATCACCTCACCTTCATTTACAAAAGTGTGCGTCCTGAGCTGTTTCTCCTGAAATCAGTATGACAACGATTTTTTTTATATATTTCCTCTGCCGGAATAACAACTCTGAATATTTTTTTTTCGGTTTGAGTGAATACATGTGAGGGAGTGTGAGTGAGCAACGAACAGAAAAAATATATATACAAAAACAGGAACGAAAAAACGAACGACGTAAAGCTTTTCTACTCAACAGCCAACCACCATGGGATACTTGAGGAGAGACAGGAAGAAACAAAAATCCAATAGACGTTTGCGTTACAGAACGTGTTAAGGAAAACCGGGGATCCGGTTAGGCTCATCACAACCCAAAAAGAGAATCATCATCACTGCCGAAAAGGAAAAACGTGTGTGTTTAGCAAGGAAAACCAAGAAACACGCCAATCTTATTAAAAAAGCAAGACTAGTATTCTTTTTCTTCTTTTTTTTCTGACTACTGTTGATTGTGTCGAGGATATCTTTATTATGGTTTATTTATTTGGAATGTGCAGTTGGGGAGAGAAAGAGAAGAAAAAAAAAACTATAACGAACGACTGAGCAAAAGTAACAGAAGAAGAAGGCAATGCTACTAAAAATAAGAGCGAAAAGAGAATACACAGAAGGATTCTTTTAACTGGTTGAATTAATCCTTTTGAATATTCAAAACGCGATTTTTTTTTTTTGCATTTGTGCAACAGTAACATGAAAACATATACATATACCACCGTTATACAATGACATAATGACTGTTTTCTATTATAACAGTAAATTGCTAGTCTTGCTCAAAAAGACTATGAATAAAGACATTATAGACGTTATTGTTAATTTGACAAGGTTGCCTTGCGTGTTGGCCGTGCAGTTCGGAGAGAGACTTTTATAATTAATATATTTACAAAACTTTACTCCGAAACGTTTACGTCAGTGCTTTAGCTTTTGCGGAATCCTTCGTCTGTGTGATCTATTGTCACTGGTCATTATGAATTGAATGGTATGAAATCCAAGTGTCTCCAAGACGACATCATTTCAAATCCTATGTCAATTTACTAAAACTGTCTATAATGGTGGTGGTGAGCGCATACCCTTTGATGGGGTTTCATAACAGAAAAAAAGCGAAGCGATAAGATACGTACGCACGTAAGCCGGGAAAAGCTTGTGCGGACTAGACACATAATATCAGTGAAAATACAGTTTTTACTCACTCGGTTTTGTTGTTAATGCGTTCTGAAAACATGGCAGTTTCTGCCGACCCGAGTAGAAAATGTAAAGAAGCACAGAAAATCTTTTTGTTTGTCTTGCTCATTTCGATGCGTGGTTGTTTAGCTTGTTCCTGTATTTTTTGCATTTTTCTTTCACATTTAGACGAGGAATATATTGCGTAATGTATCTTGCTGATTTTTTTTGCCAACACAGACTCAACTTACAAGGTTCACAGCTCTTGAAGTCAACATTTAAGAAAAAAAACAAGAGAAAAAGAAGGAAATGGCAGTTCTGTCTTTTGAAAATGAAGAAAAATAGGAGAGCAAACACGTACAAGGAAGAAAAATTATCGTGAATGGGTTTGGGAGTAGTGACACTTTTTTGATACTAGAGAAAAAGACAGGATTTGAAAGCACACACCCTGAACATATCATGATACAGTGTAGTTACATTATTTACAAAGTACGAGAATGGGATTTAGACGAAATAGTTATTGCCCACGACTTTGTAGAATGGGATTTGGTACAATTAAAGGACATACTACAAAATTTATAGGAATGGCGTTCGTAAAAATAGAAAGCTGTCATACACCATCGTACCTGAAAAGGTACGCAGTTGTTTGAAGTTGTTTTTTTGTGCCGTACTGCATACATACGTACGTTGTGGGCTTTAGAATGGCAATATTTTTTAGCTTACCGTTGGTAAATAAATGATACATATCGTTTTGTGTTGCCTTTTATCAATCTCAAACCGCCTTACTGTTGACACGAATTCCAAAGACTAGGAAAGGAATAGATACCCAATACCTAAATAAAATCATATGCCATAAACCCCTCCCCCTGGACTCTATATTATATGCAAATCTTTTGAAGATGCGGAGTATAACAAAGAGGAGACTGTATCACGTGCCCTACTATTATCTGGTGCTTTTTGGTAGTTTACTTTTGCTTAGATAAATCCTTTTGAGTTCATATAGGTTGGAATTTCAAACCAAGTTTTAGTTTATCAGAGAATATTGAAGAGCTTTTAGTGGCAGTAGTGGTATAATCTACTGGATGTATCTCGTGGAAAATCATAATTTTATATATACATAATATGCATCTACTTCCCCCGAGCTTGAAAAGAAAGGGCTCCCTGAACACTTTTACAATTTGAAAGCAATTTATGCACTTTCTATTCCAATACTGCCACACATTTTATAGCATAATTTGTTTGAACACGGGTCGTTGAGAATGTTTTCGTCTGTTTCACTTACTTTGCAACAAAAATGTATTAAGTTGTTTTGACTATTGGATATGTGGATATGAAATGGGTATTATTTTTATTTAATTTTTTTCAAAAGCCTATTGCTTACACCAACGACCTAAACTATTGAAAATAGCATTTTACTATGTATCGGCAAAGCCTGCTGCCTCTGTCTCCAGAGTTGAACATAAAAGAGCCAGAGTAATGTGCATCTATACATGAAAGGAATGACAATATGTATTCCGAACCAGGAAGAGGAAAGTTTTTTTTTTCGCCTCCTCGAACGGAACGAAAAATGCAATCCTTTTCGTTTATTTTTCTTTTTTTGTGTGGCACTATAAACGATAAAGACGTTTTTCAAACATACCATTGCACTTAAAACAACAATGAATAAGCACACCAAACATTTTTTTCTTTGAAACGCATTTTTTTTTGTAAAGCAGACATTTTTACTTGCACTAGAACTGTGTTCTCTTGGTGAATATTGGAATATTGTATGGCAAAAAATGTTACAAAAGGTGAATTCGTTGGAGCAGGAAGAATCTAACGAACCTGATTAAATATATACCGATGAAAAATTGCGAGCGAAACAAAATATTAGATAGGTTTTATGGTTTCCGCTATATTTTAAATGAAATCGTAACGGGAACGAGCATTTTGTATAAGTACACATGTACAAATTTTTTACCTTTCTTTTTTTCTTCATATTTCTCTATAAAACAAAAGCCAAAATGTACTAACCTCGTAATAACCAATGCTATTCCGTATTATGTAGTTAATTCTCCGTATGAAATGAGCCAGGAGAGAGAAGCAGCGTTCAGAGTCATCATTCTTTTCTCTCATCATTGTGTTACAACTTTGTACAATCAACGTCATCATAATCATCTTCTGTCTACACACTATCATCATCACAACAAACTATGAAAAAAATGTCTTGACGGTGTCTTAGAGAGAGTAGCATGTCATGCCAGGGAACTCGTTGCACGGATTTTCTTTGTGAACCAGCAACAAAATCAAGGGAGACAGTGGTTGATGCGACTGTGGAAAGACCTAAACTTTCACAGGAACAAAAAATATATAGTCGTACTTCTCAATGTCTTATTCCACTTTGAACACTACAATATTTTTTTCCCGTTGGTTTAAACATCAACGTTCACGTCACCACATATTTCTCTTGTATACTACCCACTTAGGTGGGTTATATGTAATGGCAATATGCAACCTATTCGTCTAGTGGAGGAGCTTTGATACATTATGATACTTGCGGAAAAAAAATACTTTGAAATCCATTTCCCTTTTTTATATTTAGCTTATTTCCTACACTCTACGCAGAAACTCTTAATATAGCATTTTCAGAGATATCATCATCCTGAAAAAGTTTAACTTGCCAGTTTTTTTTCTCTTCATCTATCTGACTTGAGTTGTATGTTAGTACAGACGAAATAAGTGTAGTGTACTAGCAAAGTTAGCAGTTTATGTCGTCTAAAAAAATGACAAGATCACTATTGAACGGAAAGCCGAAGTGATCATCAGTTTTAGCCGTTAACATTGGCTGTTTTACGTATAAACCCGTACAACGTAAACCTACAATTTTTGTATCCTGTTTAATGTTGTAGCATTTATATATTCCTAATCATTTTAAGTTTAAACAGATACGCTCAAGTTTTCTTTTTCCTTGTACGCTTTTCAAAAGAAAATTATAATGTGTGTACGGGGTATACATTGAAGACCTTCACGTGGCTCACTACTCTCTATTCATCCATCCATCGACTTAGTCACCCAGTCTAAGGAAAGGATAAGGCACATCCATCAGCCTTTCTCCCAAACACAAAGCTAAGACTTGGGATACGATACATTTTTTTAAAAACAGTTCTCACAGCCAGCACAGACTACAATTTTCTTTGCTTATACATTTGCGTCTAATATTGCAATAATAGGTATAGAAAAAGCATAGAAAATATTTTATAGACAGTTTGTACCGTTTTTTGTTACTGCTCTGCTGTTCGTCTCTGTCTCGCTATTTTGCCTGCATCTTTTTACTACTTCCTTCCTTTTTTTT